>JAOXJP010230814.1:0-10729 GCA_025762735.1 Platanus orientalis
GACATAAAGAAAAGACAGAAGGGTACCCAGAAAATCGAATGTAGTGATGATAACCGAAAATAAAACAATGCGGCTAGAATCAAAACAAAAAAATCTCTACAAACTCACATAATTAAAAGAGCAACAAAACAAGAACCAGAAAAAGACAGAGAAAAACAAACGAAAAACCAAAGGAGAACAAATGTAGCATTAAAAAGAGACCCAAAAAAAAAAGTGTCCACAACATCGAAACTAGCAACGACAACCGAAAATCAATAAAATAATAAATACTTATGAAATAAAAAACAGAGAAAATCTTAAAAATAAAAAATGGAAACCCAAAAGAGGGTTCAAGAAAAACGCTATACCTCCACTTTCTCTCCGTGAAGAAGTTTTCGTTTCTTCTTCCTGGAGTCCCATTCAATAAAACCAGACATGGCATAAACGCTTGATCGCTGTGCTTAGGTTAAGAAGATGATAAAGGATTGAGTTCGCCTCGTTTAAAAACGCTAACCTCCGCCACTACGCAAACCTTAATCTAAAATTGTTGCGGATTTAATAGGATGAACCGGTTGGTTTTTTTTTGGAAAGATGAACCAGTTGGTGCATTCATGTGTAACGGTGGTCATGTAATCACCTGAGTTTTGAAAAGTTTTCTTCTAACATCTGCTAGAAACCATGCGAATAAATGCTGAAGGAGAACCCTCCCCTCCAATAGGCATGTCATGTTGGCACCTTGTCACATTTACCATCTATCAAAACCTGATTATGGTACGAATACGTTAGAGGATCCTTTTATCACTAACCATTAAAAAAGATCTTAGTTCCTCTCAATTGATGAAGTCAGATTTGGTAAGACAACTTAGAGAGTGGCTAAAGTTGGAATGACATCAGGGTTGACACGTCATTGCAAAAAAAAGTGAAATACACTTTTTGGAGGGATGTTTTTCACTTTTTGGCACTGATGTGCTAAAAATGGCACGATATCCTCTGTGATGCCCGTGATGCAAAACACAAGGGGTGGGGCTCATTCACTTTCAGGATGTCCCATCGCCCCCAAAAAGTGAATGAGTCCCACGCCCTTGTGTCTTGCCTCATAGGACGTCATACAAGGGGGTGTCACAGAGGATATCAACCTGCCAAAAAGTGAAAAGCATCCCCCCAAAAGTGCATTTCACCTTTTTTGCACTAATGTGTTAGTCCTGATGTCATTCCAATGTTAGCCACTCTCTAAATCGTCTTACCACATCCAGCCTCCATTCAATGTTGACACAGCCCCTATGGATTTGATAGAACAACTTAAAATTAGCCTAAAGTAAGAATGTCATTAAGAGCTAGCAAGCCATAAAATAAAAAAATCCCCAAAAGTGTATATCATTTTTTTGGTGCTGATGTATTGAACTCTAATGGCATTCTTAGTTTGGGTTTAAGTTGTCCTACCAAATCCCGCCCACTGTTTATCTCTCCATGTGAGTTAAAAATAAAATAAAATAATACAAAGTATTAGTAATCCTTGATTGCAACAATGGAGGTCAACTATCAGTGGCTTTATACATTTCTAAGCAATTTTGCTCATATTACTAAGCATTAGCATAATTATAATTATGAGATTTTTTTAATTATAAAGAAAATAGCCCTAGGGGATCCAAAGCCCTAAAGGTGGTATTCTAATCTTAACGGGATTTTTTTCAGTTATACTTGAGGTGAAAAGTTTATTGAGAGATAATTTGTGCTAAAAAGTCAGATTAAAGGGATAAGTAATTTTGTTTATTTATTATACCGTGTCATAATTATAATTTTGACAATTTTCTAATTATGACGAGATACCCACATCTACCAAACCCCTACAGTGATTTTGTTAACCATGATAAGTGTTTTTTTTTTTTTCAAGGTGCTTTATGCATATTAAAATTCATTAAATCCCACCTTAAAGTTTAAAATTGTCAACAAAAAAAAAAAAAAAAATAGGCTTCAATGTAAAATAAGATTTTTGTCCTTCTGAAATATACATGATAAAGTGATTTGAAGTATGCATCTATTGAAGAGATATAGTGTCTCGTTCTAGAAGAAGATTATAGAACATCAAGTCATTATCTTATTGATATTTCTTAAAGTAAATTTAATTATATTAATTTTGGAAGAAAAATCACTATTACTACTTAGAAAATATGCAAATATTATTTGAATCGGTACCCAAACTCTATAAGGAAGATGGATGGCCATAAAGTGATTTTGGATTAATCCTTACACATGAGAGATGATGTAATGCTACTAAAGCATCACCTGATGATCAAGAAACTTGATAAGCCAATCCTTCATGGCCAACCGTGTTCCCTGGTTTCCATATGCACAAACAAGATCAGAACTCTCCTCGATTGACCAGCGTTTGATATGAAAATCAAATATATTGATAATCTTAAGCTGCAATCACGGCCATTCGCACCCTCCGATGATCATGATTCTATATAGGGAGCATAGGGTCTATCGATTTGAAACAGATCAAATCAGTGAACCGCTATCAAGATTGCTAGTAGTAATAGGTGTGATTTCTATACATTACGGTGTGCATGATTTACAGCATATATTTACTTTATTTCTCATGTAATTCATACACGCTGGGTTATGTGATTTGACACACCTTATGAGTGAGAGGTAATGCAAATACATGAGAAGGATCACTCACACTGTTCCTTGCATTTGGATGGCTCAGTGCCTTCTTTTTTGTCTTCTTACTGGTCAAAATATTCTCAAATTGCACAACTTATGCGTTTTGTTTTGCTTCTTCTTTTGTCGATTGTTAAGATTTGATTCTCTCAATCTCCCCACACCCTGTGCATTTCAATCTTATTGCAGCTTTTTCATGAAACCATATATAGTGTGTGTGAGAGAGAGAGAGAGAATGTGCCTTGATGGCTGGCTCCCAACATTTGATTTTGTAATGAAGAGGAAATGATTTCAAGAGTTAAGGGCTCAGGAAGTGAATGTTCTGCGATGAAAAGGTGCATGTAGTGTGTGTGGTGAATGATAAGCTGATATGTGGTGTTTGGAGTTAGACATGTGGTGTTTGGAGTTAAAAACGTCCAAAAAAGTGTTCAGATGAAAATGTAGTTATTCGAAAAGAGACAGCAAATTCAAAACCCATCATGTGTCAACCAATGACACACTTATAGATCTCAACACATTCAATCATTCTCTTTTTTTTCTTTTTTTTAATGGGAAGTAGCTTTGGAAAGTCAAAAACCATATAAACACATTTGATCACTTACTACACCATTTTTCTTTTTCATCCAATAATAACTTGTTATTTTAGGGAGAACTTGTTATTTTAGGGAGGTTAGGCTACTTATTAAGATAGCGTTTAGATAAACTTTATTTACAATAACTTATAACTTCTATGCTCCAAAAGTCACGAGTACCCATGTTTGCGTTTGGCTTCCAAATAAAAATGTTACTTGTGCATTAATCATAAGAACGAGGATATCATAATCCTCATTCTTATGATTAATGCACATCACCCCCAAAAGTGAATGGGTCCCACCCCCTTGTGTCTTGTCTCATGGGGCGTCACACGAAAGGAGCGTCACAGAGGATATCAACCCCTTTGTTATGGATTCATATCCTCTTCATCGAGGAAAAAGTGAGCCACCATGAATCGAGACACAAAGGGGGGTGGGGCACATACACTCTTTGCAGGCCACACAACCCTCATTGTGTCTCGGCTCACTTTTTCCTCAACACAAAGGATGTGAGTCCCTTTATTATGGAACCATATCCTATGCACCGGGGTGGACGGTGCGTTCTCTCATAAGGGTGAGGTCTATACACAAAAAAAGTTTATGGGCCCACCACCCTGTGAGAGAGTACACCGTGCACCCCGTTGCAAAGGATATTTGTCCTTTTGTCACCGTATGCTTCATGAAAACCATAACCAAGAATTTAAAAAAAACCTTGTACATATTATTTTGTCTCTTAGATGAACATTCAATTTGGTCTTGCTATTTGATTGCATTGGAAATTGGTGTCACTGGTTCGATTGTCATGATGAAGCCCCCACGTGGCCATACCAAATAAAAAAGGAAAGAAAGGAAAAAGAGAGAGAGAGAGAGAGAGAGAGGAGGGGGATTATTTTTGGGCATTCACTTAGTTTGTAAGGCTGTCAATTGGGTCGGGCTGGCCAGAAGCCCAACATGTTTGGCCCGAAAAATAATCTGGCTAAGCTAACCTAATTCCAGGTTGGGCTAAGTTTGGGCCCAACTTTTAGGCCCGAAGTTTTATTTGGGCCAAGTTTGGGTAGGCTCAAGTTCAGCCCGAGGCCCAACCCAAACTAGTTAACAAGTAATAATTTTATTTATATGGTGATATTAGCTCTATTTTTTTTATTCTTTTTGGATTCATATATTTTTAACAAATTTACTATCATCAAATAGTTCAAGTGTCAACTGTTAAAAAACCCCCATGTAATATGGATTTAGGGGTAATTATGAGCCTAAAATAAACCCAAAAATTAAGAAAGAGTTTTAATTTGGGCTGCCTGAACTCAGCCCGAAACCCGTTATTTTAAAATGGGTTGAGTTTGGGCCAAAATTTTAGGCCCAAAGTTTATTCAGGCAGAGTTTAGGTTGGGACAAAATCTTTCAGGTTGAATTTGGGTAGACCTCGGCTCGGTCCTGCCCAGCCAGATTGACAGCCCTACTTTCCAACAACTTGCCACCTGGATCGATGAAAAAGCCTAATTAGACCCATTGGGAGTTAGGTGCTTATCTTGTGTTTAATTCGAACATGAAATTTTACTTCATAAATTAAAATATGAACAAGTGGTGAGAAATTACTTCGTGGGATTTCACATTTGTGAAAAGGTTGCAACATTTGATCTTAGCAATCTATGTATATTGCAATTTATGAATAACCAAATCAGAGATTGCACCACCTCTTAGAAGATTAATCATGCTTAGCATATTAGCAATGAGTGTTAGGTATAATACAGGTGCAAGGTTTGGTTGAGTTTGCGATCTCATGGGTTGTCTTGCAACAAATTTTCAAGTTTGAGGAATCGGGTTCTTTGTAAGGCACAGAGAAATCAATTGGGGAGATTGTCATGAAAATTCAATACAACATCTTGGTGATGATATGGGGAGTCATGTTATAGTGCAACAAGTTGCAAACCAGTTCATGGAGCACATTGATTATAAGAAGTCAAAATTGGACCATAAACCTTGAACGATCATAACTTTTTCTCTCAATGTTCGATTGCGACTCATGAGTAGGGGTGAGCATGGGCCGGGCTAGGCCATGGTAGGCCCGGGCCCAAGCCCTCTATATTCCTTATGGGCTTGGTCTAGCAAGGGCTCAAAAACTTTTAAATATGTAGGCCCAAGTTCTGCCCTAATTATTTTTGTCAGGCCTCAGGCCGACCCATATTTTCTCATCTAAAGAAAAAAAATGCTTACCTCTAATAGGTATCGAACTCATGACCTATTCTAAATCAAACACTACCAATTAAACAACATATTTAAGTTTATCAATTTCATATGTGTGTGTGGGGGGGAGGGGGGTTTATATATATATAAGTTCAGGCCTCTAGTTGAGCTGAGGTAAGCTCGAGCCTGTCCCTAATAAATGTTCGGGCCTTCAACTTGGATTGGGCCCTTATTAAGCCTAGCTCGGGCTGTGCTTTTTCAGGCCAATTTTTGGGTTGGGCTAGTCAAGGCCCATGTCCACCACCCTTACTCATAAATACTCAAAACGACCAACTTGACAAGCTCTACGACGTCTCAAATATAAATCTCAATTTGCAGTCTGGAAGACCCTCAAAATCCATCGTTTAAGCCCTCAAACAACTACTTTTTGTTAAATTTTACTATTTTGGGATACATCCACTTATCACATATTTTGGGGAATATTTTATGTGACTCCTTTTAGGAATATCTTAATAATTTATTTTAAGACTATTGGAGAGTTTGGCTAAATTTTATAATTTTTCATTCTTAGTAATTTTTCCCCTTTTTGGTAATTTCTAATATAGTAGGAATTCAAAGTTATTTAGGAACTTTTTATTTTCGGTCTTGGGTTCCTAGGTCTATAACTTCTCCATTGAAATCGAATTAAAGAATTGAATAATTGAATTATTGAATAAAGTTTTAATTTATTGAGATTTGTTCTCTATCTAATCCTTGGTATTTTCCTTTGGGAAAATCAACACATGTCATTGTCCCTAATATTTTCCAGCATGAAAATCAACAAGTTCGTAGAAGGTTGTTCTCAATTAGTTAGTATAATTCATCCCTAAATGCTTGCTGCATCAAGTCATTTGTAAGAAAATGAAAACCAAAATTCATAGAATCTTTAGTAAAACATAAGGATAAAAATTTAATAAATAAATAAATAAGATGAATGAAAATATTCTTAGGGAGACTCAAGGAAACTACTAAAATAATCTTAACATACCTGTAAACATGTCTTTCTATGAGGATAAACTTCAAGACTTGGAATATAATACCTAAAAATTCCTTACTTGGAAAAGCCTTTTATTCTCTTTTATACCAAACCCAGAAGTCTTGATGGAAGACTCAAGCATGCTTAGCGAGAGAAGATACCTATCATTTTATAGGAAAACTATGGTCATACCAAATGTCATCCTATCAATGATCACATGAAAAGTCTATTCCATTAGTAGTACAGAGAACATTAAAAGTCACTTTATCAATGACCACATGAAATGTCTCTATCAATGGTGTAGAGAACACTAAAAGTCTTCATCAATGACCGCATAAAAGGTCTCTCCATTAATGATGCAAACAATACTAAAAGTCTCCATTATAACCACATGAAATGTATCTCTATTAATGGTGTAGAAAACATCAAAAGTCACCATCAATGACCAAATGAAAGTTCTCCCCATCAATGGAATGAAGAACACCAAAAATCAAAATCAATTATCACACGAAATGTCTCTCCATAATGATGTAGAGAACACCAAAAGTCTCCATCAATCACCCTTTAAACATCAAAAATCTCATCATTGGCCTTTAGAACACTAATGGTCTCATTCATCAATAGTTTAGAGAACTTGTAAAGTCTTTCTAATAAAGCATATTATGTTAGGATATTTATAACCCCATGAAGATTACAATATAATGGGCATTATGAGATTATGTCCTCTTCTCCTAGCGATTGATGCTTGGTTCCTTCTTATAGAGCTTTAACGGAGCTTGTTTCCCCTATTTTGGGGATTAAGATCTTGGCTTTATCCTTAAAATCTTGGGAAGTTGATATGATCTTGAATTTGAACTATTTTGATTTCTTTTGAACAAGTTGTTAGAGTTAAACTCATAGAGAGATCTTTGGTTGATCGTATCTTTGACTCAAGTGTGAGTTTGTTGTACTAGTTTAGAGTAAAAAATATCAAGCTTTCCATTCAAAAGAAATCAAGGGTTACAAACCATACGACAATACAAGAAAGAAACTCAATTTCTAGGATCATACATTTGTCATCAACTGTACACCCAAAAGGGCCGTTTAAATGTAGAGAGTTATTCTGAAGTAGCCTACTGTGGCGGAAGACCAACAAAAGGAAAAGGAAGAGAAAGAGAAACTACTACATTTAGGAAAAAAAAATAGCAAAAGAAAAATATCTTGAAATTGGTCAAAGAACGAAAGAAACAAAAAGAGACAGGAAATGGAATAGGTAGAAGATCAGAAGAGACAAAAAGAAGATCTTCACAAACAAATAGGAATATACTCAGGTAATCGGGACAACATCCAAAGGACCACCTGCAGCACCATCTTACCCCTCATTAATCCTCCTTTGCCTGACTCAACTGAACAATCTTGTCTCTTAGCTCCTTCATCTCCTTCTCTAGAGTATTAATGTATCTCATGGAGTTGCTAGTAAAGGTATGCAACTCTGCTCGGATCCCCTGTGAAACTCGTCAATCTTCCTCCAACAATCTCCTTTGCAATCGCCGTTGCCACAATTCCCATATTTGAAATCAAGGTAATCTAACTAAACCTCACACAAACAAAGATAAACTCTATTAACTTGATCATCGGAGATCATTTGACAAGTACCACACCGGTGTGAGGAGTGTCCCCAGGGAAGCTCGACTACTTGCACAAACCAGCAAAAGTCGAGCCAAATTAGAAAGAACTCGTAAATCAACTCAGATTGATAGTGAGGTGGAATTTTTTCATCCATACCTAACTTTTGGTTTTTATATATATATATATATATATATATATATGAAGTGGCTACTTCCCAAATTCAAACCCGCGTTTTCACACTGATTGTTATCATTCCAAAGCAATGATCCCATGTTTGTTTTGCGTTTAGCATTTTTTTTTTCGTGAAAATACATGCTTATTTAGAATGCAATTTTTTTTTTTTTAAGTAAATAAAATGCCATTTGCAACCAACAATTTTGACAATTACGGTTATCTTTTTATATTTTATTTGGAAGAAATTGTTTTGTGATGAAAAGTGTCTGTAGTGTGTATGGTGAATGATAAACTGACATGTATTGTGTTTGGGGGTTAAAACCGTTCAAAAAAGTGTTCAGATGCAAAAGTAGGTGTTTAAAAAGAGACACCAAATTCAAAAACCCATCATATGTCAATCAATACACGCTTATAGAGGTCTGTGTCAACACAGAAAATCATTCTCGTTTTTACTTTTTGTTGGCCGGAGGGCGGGGGTAGAGCCTACGGCTACCTACTTGCGAGTAGAGCCTACTTGAGATAATATGGGATCGAAAAAAGAAATGTAGCCATTACAAAAAGACAAACCCTTTTTTTTTTCGTGAGAAAATAACACCACATTGTTAGGTTATGTTGTATTTAATAAAGGGAGACAGTGATTTCCACTTCCTTTGATTAAGAGAAAGCGCCATAATAAACAAACATGGCGGGTCATCAAATCACAATGCCAAAATAATAATAATAATAACAATAATTTTTTATTTTTTATTTAAAAAAAAAAAAAGAAGAATCAAAGAAAGAATGCATTGTAGAGTAGACCAACCCTCACCCTATAACGGGCCACACTTTACCAGTAAAAAAAGGGAGCAAATTTCCTGTCTAGGATTTAGTGTCCAGGGCACCAGATGACTTCATTTGGAATAAAATGGGTGGGAATTTGAAATTTCTTCTAACCCCTGCCATTTTATTCCATGTGAAGTCACATGGTGTCCTGGACACCAAATCCTGGTCAGAACATCTATTTCGTAAAATAAAATAAAAAAAATACTGGGCCATACTTGCCTCAAGGATCAAATCAACACTAAGGGCTGTCTTCATAGGGTCGTTTATGTTTTTTGTTTTTTGCTTTTTTTCAAGAAAAAATAGTAAAAGAACACAGAAGATCCTCCAACGACAATTAAGGTCATATTCAACCACATCATACCAAAATTTCAACCAAAAAAATAAATCACAAAAATAAAAGAAATTTTGGAAAAAAATATTACAGTGATATATTATATTAACTATGCATACAATGTATTATCCACTGTATACCCTAACTTACAACAGCATTTAATGATTTAGTAAGAAATATTAAAAAAAAGGACGCTTTCTAAAGTTCTTGAATAATTAATTCAATATAATTATTATATTGTAGGGATTACAAAGTATTGCCAGTTATCCTGATAGGGCAAGTGGTTAAGTAAATTTACACGCATATATTTGAGATGTCAAAAAACTGCATCGAACAAGATTCTGGGATATAAAAATATACTCCTAGGAAACTAATTTTTTTAAACATCTATTAAAATCACAATTAATCCATAATACTTTCATAGAAATTTGTAGAGATCTTTTAGATATCAAATGGGTTATCTCCATACCAGCAGCCATAAACAATGTCGCACTAGGCTAAAAGACACAAACTTGTATCTGTTCTTAATTGATTGCAACATTAACAATACACAAATATACAATCTGTCCAGTCAGGTAAGCTGCAGAGATCTTGAAACCATGAAGCTCCTGATTGAAGCAATTTATCAGGCCTCGGATCAGAGTTCTATATTACAGCTAATTACAAGATCTAAGACACTGAGATCGCTAGTAACCTAACCAAGCAGATGGTATTGGCTGAAACTTGTATTTAGCACATGCCAATACGTCGTAGTAGTCCACACAATTGAAACAATCACGAAAATCTGTGAAGAGCTTCTCAAACACCCTCCATTGGACTTTGTATGATCTTGAATATGGATATGGAAGGAAAACCTGCAGAAAATAAAGATAAAGCATAGGGTAGATTAATGTTCATGCATGGGGAATAAAAGAAAATTAACGGTGTCAATGGCACTTTGATCTAGCTGAGGGCTTTTTGGAGTAAAGGGTCCAAAGGTGAACAAAACAACTGGGTGTTTGTTTGCAAAACTCTATTGGAACGAGTTGTTTGTATGGTTCTATCTGGATGTCCTTATTGTCGAAGTAAAAAATTGCCCAGGTGCCCTCAATGCAGTAGTGATGACAAATAGGCATATATAATACCACTCTACTAGGCCAGGCTGACAGCTCCCCACCAGAAAAAAAAAAAAAAAAAAAAAAGAAGGTGTAAAGATGCCTACCTGCCCTGGTGAAGCTCAGGGGATGGCTTATGAGTCTCTTGAATTTTATGCCAAAATTGAACCAAACTAGATGATCATTACCAAAGCTTTCAAAAGTGAGAAAATGAGATAGATTTGGTGGATAGGGTAACCGTATCATGTCCTTTTCAGCTCTCGCATATAAGGAGCTATCATATAAATGC
>JAOXJP010230815.1:0-24717 GCA_025762735.1 Platanus orientalis
AGTCTATAAAGCCCCACACGACCAGCTCTTTATAGATGATGAATAAGAATCAATTTTTGAAGCTCACGTTAATAGCGATGTTGCTACCTTCATTATCGCATGTTAAAAAACTATAAAACCCTATAATGGGTCTAAGGAAATCCCTAGTTTAACGGTTGTGGTGGAGGCCACTCCCTCCCCCTTGGGTCAAAGGATTTCTCTTCTTCTTCTTTATTTGTTCTTGTTTACTATTTTTCTACTTTGCTGAAATTTTCCACTTTACAAGAAATTATCACCATTCACCAAGATTTGAATATTGGAAGGGTTTGAAGCTTCTAGATCAGTGTTATTAACTGGACGATCCACCCTAGGCAAGCCCTCAACGTTAAAATCTGTTTTTGAAGAAGTTTTTCTCAATTACTTTTGTCCAGGCGTGAATAGCACTTATACAACTGATGTACGATATTGGTTCCAGATCTTTGAGCAAAAGGGAGTTGGGTTTGGATCTTTTCCCTGATTGATAGGGACCCTCACACGATATAGCAGGTGGTGGGACCCATCCAAAAGGGCCCCACCTGATCGAGATATCTAGGGTTTGCTTGTTGCAGGCGTCAAACAAGGGCAGCAAACAGTTTTTGGGAGATTTGATTTTTATCCCTAATTAATAGGGATTTGGTTTTAGGCTTTTAGCAGGGTTATTTTAACCCCCTTACGATCCTAAAGGAAGTATCAGACCCTTCTAAAAATCAGACCAGAGTGATACTCATCCGAATCTTCTCAAACTAGGCGTGATTCTACCCAAAATCATGGATGTGCGATACTAGCTACAGTTCCCTCATATTTAGGAGTTTGATCGAATATTTTTAACATGGTTTGAGTAACTCTTGTGTGACCCTATTGAAGCAAGAAGTCATCCAAAAGCTTCTCTCCACTCAGAGAATTGAATCCCTAACTTATAGGCTGGCGGCAAACATGAATTTCTCAGGCTGATCTGAAAATTTTCCTACAACCTGGATTTCGGCCACTGCATCTCCCTACAGCAGGTATTAGCCCTCTATTTCGACTTATCGTTTCAAGTCTCTTGAAGTGGTGTTCTGTCATCTATGGACTGTTGTGGTATAGGTTGTTAACCTGTGGGGCTATTGGTTTGACCCTGTTTTCCCATGTTTGTGACCTGATTTCAGCACGAGTCAGATCTAAACCTACTCCATTTCACCTACCTAACATCCTTATATAAACTCTCAGCCTTGCTTATTAGGCTCCTTTGTGATTGAGATAATTTGAAACCTTTTAGCCTAATATTTATGCATCAGATTTCTTAGGCTGCCACAATATTATAATGTTTCCTAAAGTTAGCTGAATATCTAATTGGTTGCATAGGTCCCTCATCAGTTTATTTCTTAGTAAACTCTTAACTCTTATCATGCTTAATGAAATTAACTTGAATGATCACTTGGATTAGCGTGTGGATGTGCAAGTAGGAATTTTGTTTATCTTTCTTCATTACTTTATCAATGTTAGTCCTACTTCTTGTGCACACACCCACTAGCCTACATGCAGGCTGCATCACTCTCAAAACAAGATGCCCAGACTTATTTCTAAGCTTTTAATGAGCTCTACCTTTTGACCTTTGAATCTTTAACACCAAGTAGATGCATGGATAGAAATCCCAATTTCATTCCCCTAGTGTTTATGTCAAACAGAGTGACATATCATTTTTGTCTAGAGATCTTTAAGAGAAGATAAGGGAATGAAGGGGATAAAAAAATGGAGTTACGTGAACTTGTGGAAACGTTTTTGGCTACTATTTGGTCAAGAAGGCATGGTCACAAATTTCGCTGTGGGTGAAGATCTTCATAATACCACTTGGGCTTTTTATGATTATTTGGTTAAACTGGATGAATGATTGGTATATTTATCTAGGCCCTGTCATACTTGTCAAAAAAGTAGGAAAGGCTAATGGTTAGGATTTGTCACCCTTGTCAAAAAAGCAGGAAAAAATATTGATATCTTCACCTAGTTTTCATGTGGTTCTATCGTAAACTAATGGGTTTATGACTTAAACATATTTTTACTATCCCAAGAATGTAAAACTACTATGGTTCTCATCAAAGTGTATTCTAAAATATCGTATCATATAAACTTTTTTCTTTTATTATTTTATTAGTTAATGGTGTGTTTTGTTCATAGCATATTGATGCGGACATTGGAAGCAATGTGGGACCCACACATGGGCGTAGTGGGGTCCACACGTGAAGACCTGCATGGGCACACCTTGGCAACATCAAAGGAGGAGGAGTCCCTTGCTGATTTAATCCTTTTATTAGAGATCTACTGTTTATTTCATATTTTATTAATTATTAGAGTAAGGACATAGGAGGGATTTAAGTTTTTGTTTTTGGGAAATTTTGTAAGCACCTCTTATAAGAAAATTTGAGGGCTGGTCGACCATTCTATTTGGCCACACGATTTGGCTATTTTTAAAGGTTTATTTTTATTAGAAAGTCATGTTAGACAGGTTTATTAGGTTGCTATTTTAGGAAAGAGTTAATTTTGGTTTGAATTTCAAATTGTAAAAAGGGGGGAAGCCCTAAGGGGATCGTGGGCTTTACAAGGAGGTTTTCCCTCTTTGTTTTCTCAATGAAATTGATTAATAAAAAAAATCTGGTTTTTCTCCCTACACGAGTTGGGTCTCTCTTCAAGGATTTTTTGGTGCCAAACCTTGAACCCTAGGATGGTACTGTCCAAGGGCTGTGAAGGTACTTATCCTTCTTCTTTATCTTCCTTCTTCTCCCTCTTGCTTCCCCTTTAATTACTTGCTGTTGCTGCAACTCCACCATTAGAGGACCTAGAAACCTTTCCATAAACCTCCTTTTTTAACTGTGTTCTTGAAAACCCCAGCCTGTATCACGCTCTATTTGCCTTCTCCATTATCCCCATCATCTAAAATCCCAAACTACACCATCTTAGACCTGTGGCTGAAACCCATTCTTACCTTTTCTGTTCTCTGTCTAGAAAACAAATATCTTCCTTGTTTTTCATCTTGCGGCAGACCCAGTCCTAAGCCTCGTCACTTTTGAAGATTTTCTGAAGTACAATGAGTAATCTCCTTTGTTGGGAATTCACAACAGTATCTGAAGGCCTCCCCTGCCGTGTGAATGATTAAGATGGAAGAGGCAAGGATATTCTCTGCAGAGACTTGCAACATCATCCACGTGATGTCATTCCAATTATGTTAGCTGTACTGAAAAGAACAGCCTGTGTAAACCTTAACCCTGTGCTTCAATACTTTCCTATTTATCACTGTTAATACTCCTGACAACTCACCTGTTTAAACACTGTTTTGAACCATAAATTCCCATCGTATCCATGCTGTTTTGCCCCAGGTTTATCATACATCAACCCATAACCACTAGCCTCTTTCTTGCTGTGTGTGTGACCTCTAATGGTCTCCTTTTAATCCCCATACAGCTTACTGTTTTAGCTATAAAACCTGATAGGACAGCCTATAGTCCATCTCCTCTTGAACTCCATAACAGCCATGTGTGACAGCCTCCTTGTTGATCCCAGAATTAATTCCTATACCTTAAGTCCCATAAAACCCGTTGAGTAGCACTTGTGAGTGATCCTTAAGCAACTAAATCAATTCCTGTTTGTCTGCTTTGTTCTTGACCCATATTTGAGTTGTGCGCTGCATCACATATCAACCTAATTAATTAACAAGTTACTGTATCATATTAGCAGTGTGTTGCTATTAGAATTAAAATGTGGAATGTTCAAATAATTGTCCAACAATTGACTTAACATGGAAATCATGGGGATGAAGAATCCTGCTATGATTCCTCCCCTGAAGAGTGGTTTCCAATTATCACATAATGACTACGGTGAGAGTGTGGTATGATTAGATCAATACACACATCAGCACTTGTTGGCATGATTTGGACTGTACAAGTAGTATCTCCTGAGCCTCTTTCTTGTTAGCATCCACTATGTCCCAATTTGGCCATGTTGCACCCAACTTGTCCCAGTCCCTGAATTAATCTAATTTAATTCTGGCATTCATTTATCATAAAAGTATTAGTATGTGTTCCTTGCTGGAAATTTCACATTTGTAATGAAGCATGATTGTGCTGTGGAGATTAGTGATATTTTGGACAATTTACTTGATGAAGGTTTCACTATGTCTTTTAGGCTTAAGTACACAGCTAGTAGGTTTGTCGACTTATTGAACAAGGAACGTGTAATTTCGCAATTGTATTTTATTTTATTTTTTATTTTTGTACTTTGTGAATGTTCTTCCCTAGTCTTTAGTTTTTATTTACTTTCACTATTTTTCAATAAGAATATTTGCCACTTCCCCAATGTATATGCAGTGTATGCTTTACCTGAACTTGTAAATGTAGGTCTTGTATTTTAAATGTTAATGAGAAACTGAGAAAAAAAAAGAAATTCTTTATCGTTGCAATATGCCAATCATAGTATTGTATATTGGATAATCATTTCTCTGAGCATCATTTCTGGGTGATCATGTTACCCATTTCTTGTTTCGTTTCTTCTCAGTGGAATACTGCAGCCTTTGCTTGTTAATCACACAAATACTGACCTTGTCTATGTGGACCATTGGTAGTTTCATTTAACTGATGCTTTTTTTATTTTTTGGTCTTGATAGGGGGTCTCTGTGAGGGTTCGAAGGCCTACTGACTACAACCCTTCATTGGCTGCAGCTCTTGGGCCTAGCCATCCGAACCCTCATCTCAACTTAGCTGCTGTTGGTCTTACACCAGGGTAAGTTGGCACCATTCATAATTTGCCAGATTGTGATTTGGAGGCCGTTTATTCCTTCAGCAGGGTCATGTAAATTTATTTAAATAAGGCAATTATTATGCTTATGGATCAAAGACAAAATTGAAATTGACTTTATGGGCACAAATCGTAGTCAAATTGAAACTTGGTCGAGTATTTGATGAAGTTTTAAGGTTTGCAGAACATATTATACAACTTGATACTAACAAGTTTTCAGCTTCCCAATGGACTTGTGTCAGGTTCTGAATTAATTTGGTTTGAGTCTTAATCGAGTTGATTCCAGTGGGTGGATTTTTATGTGTTTTTTATTTTTTAATTCTATTTTTCTAAAGTATCATTATATATGGCTCTTCATCTGCAGTATATATTTATAATGGAAATTAATTAGTAAAATTGTTGATGTGCTGATTTGGATATGTTTGACAGTGCAATTGGTGGAGCAGAGGGACCTGACCGTATATTTGTTGGTGGATTACCATACTACTTTACAGAAGCACAGATAAGAGAACTGCTGGAGTCATTTGGGTATGAACCATTTTCTCCCACCTTGCACTGAAGTTCTTACACATTTCACTGGGGTTTCATTTCTTAATCACCAGTGGATCTCCCGTGTTTTTATCCATGTACTCTGATTAAATCCTGTAATGGTTTTGATTTAATTCAGATCTCTGCGTGGATTCGACCTTGTTAAGGATAGGGATACAGGGAACTCAAAAGGTTATGGTTTCTGTGTATATCAGGTGTGTGAAACTAAGTTTAAAAAACTTGAAACTGTGCTCTGGATCCTGTATGTCATATTCTTCGTCAATTAAATTTGAAAATGTTTATTCTTAGCCAAGTTTATTTTTCTATTTTCTCCTGTCATAGAAATGATTTATTTAGACCCTTTAACATGACCAACTCTTTAAATAAAGAACCTCAACAAGTTTTCTGCATCCCAGTTTGAATAATAGTGTTTGATGTGCTTTCGTTCCTTTGTCTGGCTTTGCACATTTACCTCCTTTTAATTCTTGGAGGACCATGCCTTGTGTCATTGGATCAGCTAATTTACAAGTGTTTCAGGATCCATCGGTGACAGACATTGCTTGTGCTGCTCTTAATGGTCTGAAAATGGGTGATAAGACCCTAACCGTTCGGCGTGCTACTGCCAGGTTGGTGTTCTTTATTTAAATAAAGAAAGAAAATATTAAAAAATAACATTCTTTATTCAGTGGCATGCTCTTAGTATAATAAGGTCTTCCTTTTTCTATTATTTATGTATTTTTTCTTGTTTCACCATATTTCTTCTAATTTGAACTTTCCGGATTACATGGAAGACTGAACTCTTGTTTTGATGTATTTGCTCTGTCAAAATGTTTTTAGTTATTATAAAAATATTCATATTTAGGCACACCTTAATTTCTTGGGAGGAATTAGACATCTTACAAGAAATTGACTTTTTCCTTGTCAAAATAATAATAATTATTATTATCTCTCAAAATAATAATAATTATAATAACAATAATAATGATAACAATAATAATTGCAGTTTAATTACATAATGAGTAGAGGTCTTAGCTTTCTAATTTTTTATATGCATATATTTTTCTGATAAGGCAAAATCGAAGCTCCAGGTGAAAGTCTTATCCAAATTCTTTGGTTAGGTCTCTCACACTGCCAACTTTGGGGGTTTAAGTTTCATTAGTGAATTTTTTGTTGGGATGCCATTGTGACAAAAAGGTGATGTACTGGATTCTGCTAAATTCATGAAGAACTAATGACTAGCCAAACAGGCTTTTTACATGATCCACCACATGTTTCTTGGAACGATAACTTGCCATGCTTTTTCCACACAGTGCAACAGATCACAAATGGTAAGAGATTCCCTATATGCTACGAGGACCGAATGCCTTAAGAGATCCAGCCATTTGGGAGATCATAGAGGTTTTCTAGACCCACGGAGGAGCCATTTAGGATAATAGAGAAGGAGGCCAACGAAATGCATGTGAAGATCCAAAAGCACCACCGCTGCCCGAAACCCATTCTACGCATCAAATCAAAAAGTCCTAGTTTACGTGGTCGTAGGCCTTTTCCATATCCACCTGGAAGATCACACCTTCTTGGCTTGTTCTTTCCCAGGAATCAACACACTCATTAGTTATGAGGGAGCACTCCAAATTTTTCCTTTCTCTAGCAAAAGGTCCCTGAGACTCAGAAATGATGAACCCCGTGACCCCTTCTAGTCTATGGGCTAGTCACTTGGAGAGACTTTTGTAAAATCTCCCAATAAGGCTTATAGGTTGGAAGTCTTTCCCAGTAATCAACATGCTCACTTCTTTTTGGGGATTTTTTTTTTTTTTATGAATTACTGATCTTTCTTTTTGGGGATACTCAGTAAGACAGTTGAGTTCATAAACCTGCAAAGGCAAGCATTTTGATAAAAATCCTCTACAGCACTCATGATATCATCTTTAAGAACCTCCCAGAAGATCTTGAAGAATTTGATGGGAAATCCGTGAGGCCCCAGTGCTTTCTCTTTGTGGAGGTTAATTATAGGTTCAAAAACTTCCTAGATCTACCCTTTTTTCATCCAATATCCGAGAACAAATCCTCTGCAACAAGCTTAAATAACATTAAATGGAAACTGCCCTCAAAGAAAGATATCTAGACTAAAAAATTGAAATTTCAACATTGACTAGGAGTTTTAATACACGTGTTGCATTATAGACTTAGTGTGGGCCTACTTTTAACCACCTGTCGTTTTTTTATGGGCAGTTGTCATTTAATGTTATTTTAGCTTGTTGCAGAGGATTTGTTGTCCCAATATCCTGCTCAAATTAATTTCATTCAGCTGGGGACACTTCGGGAATTCCTCAGAATAAGGGCAAGAATAGAAGTTCGAAATGGTGGCTGTTAGGTCATCTTTACCTTACACCCATACCCTGTACCTCTTAAACTTTTTTATGAGATTCTGATTGGACCTCATACTTGCCATCTTTTGGAAAAACTTAGTGTTCCTGTCCCTGTCCTTCCAAAATATTCTAGATTTTTGCGTCCAACTTTTTTCTTCCGTTTTTAACCACTCATCAAGCTTTCTCTTGACTTCTTCTCTTTCTCCTTGCTCGGCTAGAGAAATCCCTCCTTGTCATTCCTTGTCATCCAGGGCTGTTATCTTTTGAAGGCAATCCTCTTAATGTTTCTGAACTTTCCCTATCTCCTCCCTGTTCCACCTTCTAATTTTTTCTTTTAGAGCTCTGAGCTTTTGACCTAGCACATAACCAGCTTTTCCTTCTACGCTTATAGAGTTCCACTATTCAATCACCTTTTATTTGAAACCATCCACTCTGAGTCACATGAGCTCAAATCTGAACAAGGCAGGACCGAAATACGTCTTCTCAAACCCAAGCAAGATGGGAATGTGGTCTGTTCCACCCATGGGCAAAGCAATCTGAGAGGAATTTGGATATTGATCATCCCAATCTGCCATCATTAGGAAGCGGTCCGACCTGCTCATGGATGGAGATTCCTGCTTCTTGGTCCAAGTAAAGGAGGCACCTGAGAGGGGAGGGTCCATCAACTTGTTGTCCTTTTATGAATTCCAGGAATCTTCTCATTTGGGATGATGACCTGTGAGCTTCCAATTTTTCAGAAGGGAACCACACTACATTTAAGTCTCCTGCAAAAAGCCAAGGGTCTTCCCAAAGAATATGAATCACTTCCAACTCCTTCCACATACTATCTCTTATGCCCGAGTCATTGTGCCCGTATACTCCAAAGAAACTCCAACCGAAAGAGTCATTAACAAAATCCCAATTTATGTGCCCCCAAATCCCAACCGAAAGAGGCAATTTCTTGTATTTGACCGAGACTGTAAAATCCCCAATATGATACTCTTCCACCTCAATCACTCCTTATTCCAAGCGACTAGGATACCACTCGACAAGTTTATTGCCTTCTTATGAACAAAATCCCAAATTTTGCGCCCCAAATCTGCTTTGCCTTTCTCCACCCGAAACTCTTCAGCTTGGTTTCTTGCTGACACAAAAGAGCCACATTTCCAATAGAGGCAATTCATCATCAAAAGCAATGGAATTGTAGGCTCCCCCCTCTCTCCTACCCCATTCACTTATTCCAATGAGATTTTTTCTTATCTATACTTCTTTCAATCCTTTTTGTGGTTTACTGAGCATTCCTGCCGCTTTTGCTCAATATTGTATCGCCTTCTTCCACCCTTTTGGATGCTGACTTTTCGGCATTGCCCCATTTGTCTTTTTCCTTCAATCTCACAGAAGAGTTCCTCCACTTGGTATTCCATTCTGACAAAGGAGACATTCATCTTCATGCTTAGCTTTTTTGTTTTCCATACCACCTAATTTGAAGCAGGGGAGGGAGGGAGACCACACAAGGGTTCTTCCAAGTTCCAACTCATTGTCATGGGGATCCATCAGACCCTAATCCTCCATAGAAGACCTGTAGGCATGCTAGATTATTACTATTGCCTATGCTTGAGACTAGAGATAAGCCTTTTTCTTCCGATAGCTCTGCCCTTAAGCCCCATTCGTCCCTAGATCTCCCGATGGATTTGGGAACTTTGTACCCTTCTGCCTCCCCCTATACAATGGGTCTACCTCCCAAATTTTCATTGGCTATGTTTTCTACCATTTGGTCCAAATCAGACATCTAAGGAATGTTGTACTCCTCCACTCGTGCCTGCCCCTCTATCTCTAACACTGGCGAAGAACAGCCCAAACCTTTTCTTCTATAGAAATCATCGTTGATGGTATCATCTTCCTCCTCTTCCTTCTCATAAACCCTCACCTGCGTACCTTTACCTCACCTGTGATGCAATACCTTTACTTGTCGTCATAGATGATTCAGAGAGGAAAAAACTAAATTTTTTGCATAGATTTTAAAGGAGGAGAAAGATGATGGTGAAGGAGGGAATGTAAGATTAAAGAAGAGAGAAAGAGACAAAGATTAATAGAAAGAGAAAAACAAATCACCTTTTGTGAGGGATTTAGAGGTATTCCAGTCAAAACGTGGATTTCCAAAGACTTCAATTCATTAATTTCTTCAAATCTTCATATCAATCTAATTCCTTCTAGGTTTCTTCATCCCATAACATAAGACATCCATCAACTTCAAAAGCCCAAATTTATAATCCTAAATTCTAGGGTTTTTTTAAGTGCATCATTTCTTGAACCCTAAACCCAGCTACATCAGTTGTACACCTCTAAACCCTTTTTTTTTTCTTTTAAAAACAAAAATTATCCACCAAATAGGGGCGGCTACATGTCCCTTGGTGCCCCCACCTTTTTAGGATTGCAAAAATTGGAAATCCAAGTTTATTGATTTTGGGGCAGATTTTGAAATCCCTCTAATTTCTTTCATTCTTTCAATTTTCTTTAGTTCTTGTTTCCATTTGATCACTCTATCATTCTTGATTTAGTCCCTTTGTTTCCTTGGTTAATTTCGTTAAAGATTAGGGTTCTTAATCACTTTTTATTGATTTTCAGCATTCTTTATTATTCAAGAACATTGCTTTTTTGGCTTATGTTAATTGAACAAGTGTAGGAATCTTGATTTCCACAATATCCTACATCAACCTGGTTGACTTCGAGATTCTCATAATTGTGCCCTTCTCTAATCATGATGCCCGTGAATCATCATTGATCCTTGTTTGCCCCAGTGATGTTCTTGGAAGGAGTTGCTGTGATTGTCTCTATAGGTTTCCCAAAGGAAGCCCCTTTCGATCGGATTGAGATTTCTGACTTGGAATTTTTATCCCTCACGACTTCCTTAGAATTATCGGACCTACCCTTTGGAGCCCACTTTGTCTTAATAGATCGGTTACTAGGCTTTTGATAGCCTGGGGGCCCGTCTGATAGCCATAGTCATGTTATTAGGATTTCCAAAACCGTTAGGAGACCGTTTGGGTCCACTTGACCTACCCAGTCGTATGAACTCCATGCCCTTCTTATCATTCGGCTTTACATCTATTCCACGGCTTCTTCCCCTCATTACCTTTGTCCACCCCTCTTCTTTCACCTCGTCACATTTCAGGTCAGAGGAGCTGCCACTTTGAATTGGAACCACCTTGTCTAACACATTACCTTCCTTTCTCCCACCCTTTGACCGTACTCTCTCTTCCTTGGAGGTTGGCCTAGCAACTATTGCCGGTTGATTTGCTTTGCATTGGGAATCTAAGACCTGGGTAGAAATAGCCTCTTCTTCTTGGAAGACAGGGGAAACCTCTTCCCAACTACTCATGTTGAAAGAGTTGCACCCATCAGATATGGTTGGAGCCCTCTTTCACCCTTGCCCACAACCTTGAATCATATCCATTCTAGGGAGCTTGTGTCCACCAGATTGGTGAGGATATAACCGCCGCAACTCTCTTCGATCGACTGAAATATACGACTCCATGGGTGGGCAGGCAACCCGAAAATCCTCACCCACCTTCCAGACTCCTTCGGGCCAACCAAAAGACCTGACCCTCGGGTGCCATTTGTCCATTAGAAATTGGCAGAACCCCCAGTCTTGCTTTCCTTCTCTAAGCACTGTATTTGCCTCCATAGCCGAAGGGAAGACAAGCAGGAGCAGATTTCTGAGGAGGTGTTTTATCCTTAGGTCCCCCGATACTTTACAAATCTTTTTAGGCTAGTACGCCATGTTTTGGTCCAATGGTGCCTGCCCAATAACTCTTGCAGCCAGGAAGGACTACATCTGCAATTTATGGCTATCAGCCATGATATAGAAATCGCTTTCTGAAAGCTTAATCTGAGAGGCTTCCTGCTGCCAATAACAGTTTGCCACGGATTCGGCATAGCTACTAGGAGGAGGCAGTTCTGCCTTCTGATTCTGAGATTTTCACCTCTTCTCATCACCACAATCCATGATACTCCTGCTGCACGTAACTTCTTTTCACACCCATGGAGGTAATTGGGACCAGCTTTTACGATTGCACCAAACCTTTTTGGGAAATTCACCCTCCCTATTCCCCTTCCTCCTGTTATGGTTTCCTCCCTTACGCACCCATGGAGGCAAGCGAAATCTGCTTTTGCCTTTGATGTCCGTCATGCTGAAAGTGAAATCTGCTTTAGCTGCTTTATGAAATCCTAGGTGATCCTAGGTAAGTTCCCTCTAGGATAGCCTGCATAGAGTCCATCCGGGCCTCTATCTTGTCTACCCAGGACATTAATTGATCCACATCCTTCTTGGTAGCCTCAAGCTCTTGAGATTGAGCTTTAACTTCAGAGGATAATTCCACTTTGCTCACCATAGCTATAGAAGAGGGGTTATGAACACGGGATAGGAGGAACCTGGCTCTGATTCCAAGTTGATGTAGGATAGCCTATGGATTTGAGAGATCCAAGATATACTACAAGGAATAGTGATTGGTTGAGAGGTATAATTCTGATTTGATGAAATAAAATAAGGTTTTAGGATTTTTTTGGAGGAAAAGATTAAGAAATCAAGAAACAAAATTTCTTGATAGAAGGGTTTAAAGAAAAAAGAGAAAGGTGAAGAAAGAAGGATAAGATCAAGAATAAGAAGAAGATGATCAATTAAGAAAGATTCAAGAGGAGAGAAACCTTTACCTAGGATCACCTAGGATTTCATAAAGTTGAAACCTTCAACCAAAATAAACTTCCATTCATTCATAATATTCGTGTCAATCTATTACACCACTCTATCTCTTCCATATTTATAAACAAACTCTAATACTAATTCAAAACTAAAAAGACTCTTGAGAAACTAGAACTTTGATAAAAACACAAATCCTGTCATATTCTGATACCCTGTAATTATTTTGGCCATAACTTTCCCAAATAATACCGGATTTGCAAGATCTTGGGCTCGTTGGAAAGGTAACTGAATAACCTTTCAAATGGCACCAAAATCAACCCAAACAGGTAAGTTTTGACTTCCCAAAGTAAGGCCTAAAGCAAAGTGACGGGAATAGATCTTTCACTTTCTTTAAAATAAATAAGACCTAATCTATTTGGAACTAAATAAAACCCTTAAACTTATTGGCGAGAAATGAACCTAGATTAACCTAAAATTGATAAATTAAAAAATAATACCATACAAAAATATTAAACCCAAAATGTCCAAAATACCCTTGTATAAACCCATCAAATCTGAATACGAGTTGTTCCTTGGTCTACATCAAATATATCATGGGTTGAGGTTACGTAAAGCATCATAGGTGGTTTTCTTGCTTATGTAATGACTCTTAGGTGTGTAATGGTGCTTATTCCAACATTTTCTGAAGTTTTATCCTAAATTTTATCGCTTTCATAATTTCCGTAACTTTCTCTAATGTTTCCATAGAAGTCTTCAGTTTGTGGTTTGGATCTATATATATTCTTGATGTGGATGTTTCTTTATCAATTCTTAGCTCTGTATATGTAGCTTTATTATTTAGTTTTTTTTTAATTAATATTTACCTCTCAATGTTCAATACATGCACGACAGTGTATGTCATGAGGGTATCGGTTTCCAACAACCATAATAGATGGTTATTTTTCTTGTGTAATAATTTCTAGATATGTATTGGTGCTTATTCTATCATGTCCTGAACTTTTATACAAAGTTTTTAATGTTTCCAAAGAGTTTCCATGGTTTCCATGATTTTTACATAGTTTCCAAAATGTTTCCATGGTTTCCACAAGTTCTTTGTTATCATGAGGACCGAAACCCTGATCAAAACTGAAACTTTGAACCTTCTTCCCGTGCCCCAATGGTCTTGGGGATCACTTTTCTACAATCATAGAGATGATGTCATCTTCAGGCCCATCCCATAAAAAACTCCTTTGAGGTCTCTCTCTAGTTTCCAAAACCATAGGTGGGATTTGGAACAGAGACAAGTTATTGATTGGGATGTTACAAAGACTTATCTATATTAGAGTAAGCTTACCTTCTTTGGACAACTAGCCACTCCTCCTAACCAGCCTCTTCTTAAACCGATCTCGTATAGGGTCCCAAAATATCCATAGAGGGATAGCTAGCACCAAGTGGTAGGCCCAAATATGCAGATGGGAGTGAACCAACCCTGCATCTCAAAGGCTCAACAGTCTTGTCCCAAAAATTGTTTACCTCTCCCTCCTTTACTTTACATGTTCTAAAGTTTTTCCATAGGCCACTAACTGCCTTAAAGCATGGTAAGATACACTTTAGATAGCGTGTTTGTTCAGGGCTTGCCTTTCAATGAAAGAGTGAATCATCAACAAAATTAAAGATAAGAAATATGGGGCCTGTTCTTACCAACTAATAAGCCTTGCACCCTCCCCTCTAGCAGATTAGCTGACTGTATAAATCTACTTAAGGCCTCTGCGACAATGATGAACAAGAAAGGGGATAATGTATTGTCCTGTTGGATGCTCATAGAGTTTCTAAAGAAGCCTTCAGGGTAACCATCTATAAGAATGGAAATGGAAGCCATGGATACACAGACCGTTAACCACAGCCGCCATTTTACATCAAAGCACATCATGTAGCATGTAGTCGAGATTCGAGAAGACATTTGGTATGATCATCACCCTCTCCATGTCTATTTTGCGTTTGACACCGGGATCTGCTTTTAAGTTGTGAATCTATGCATTCATTTCCTATAAGAGCCCCATCTAGAATTTATCGGTCTTCTACAATTGAACCTTGAAAGGGCGAAATGATGTTACTCAACATTTTTCAAAGGCAAGAGAAGAGAACCTTAGCAATGGGCTTTTACACACTTCTTATAAGGCTTATAGGTCTGAAATTCCTTACTTTAGTCGCCCCTCTTCGGAATAAGTGCAATGAAGGCTGCGGTGCTTCTCTCAAAAGATGCATTTTAGCGGGAACCCAGGTTTTTTTAATAAATAAAAAGGAATTTCATTAATTACGGGGAAAAATGCCCCTGAGCTATATGCAACCATGATTATAGACAAAAATTAACACAACCCACAAGAACAAAAAAATAATATATTGGATTCCACGATGAAGAATTCTTGTGGATCACCATTGGAAAACCATACGGTCCAGTGAACGAGCCTTCTGATTGTGGTCTATTCTTTTCTTTTCTTTTCTTTTTTTGATAATTCTCTTATTGTGGTCTATTCCAGGTGACATACTAAAAGTTGTGGTGGTATCTGTCACAAACACAAGGTGTTTAGTCCACCAACGTCCTCATATGGTTATATGATAAAAGATTTAATATAATGTAAATTTTTATTTATTTTTTGAATTCCTAAGGTGAACTTTTATTAAAATAAAAGTGGACTGAAATGCATGAGAAATACATCCTTTCAAAAGGGAAAAGGCTATGTATATACAATCGGATCCCAATCGAAGATCCATTGATGAAGAGGAAACTTTGAAAAAATCTCCAAATGCAATAACCACGATACTTCTGTGAGAAATGATAGTTCATATTTTCATACAAGTATTTATGTGGAAGTATATATTGATTTAACTAAAGACTTATGAAACTATATCAATTGAACCATTAACACAACAGAAGAAGATGATGAAGCTCCAACTCTGGTACGTTAGACAGGATCATGTGTTGGATGAAAATGGATGTAATGTGGTGTTTGTAACTGCTTTTTCAAGAGATAGATATGCTGTTATTTGATACGAGTATGTTAGGATAAATAAGTCTAAGAGATGAAAAATGTAACAAAGCAATGTAATTTTTTAAATTTTCAGTTTAGGGAGATACAAAATATTAAAATCATGGTGCTGTTCCATTGCCTAAGACATTGTTTAATTTACTGTTACAGCACCGGGCAGGCAAAACCAGAGCAGGAAATTATATTAGCACAAGCACAGCAGCAGCTAGCCATGCATGTAAAGCCACCTAGTCTCCCCTCCTTGGAACTCTTGGTTTCCATCATTTATTTATTTATTATTTTTTCCAGATTTTTAACTAATTTATGATTTTGGATTGTAGAAAATGGCCCTGCAGGCTGGTGGCGCAAATCTGCCTGAAGTTATGATGGCACCTAGAGCTCCTGCTGAGACTCCAACTAAAGTTGTATGCTTGACTGAGGTATCATCCTTTTACTGGGCTAATCCACAAACTGTCTTTGGATGGTTCTTTAATAGGGCTGCAACTTGGGCCAGTATCAACTCAGGTTATCATTTTCAGACCTCAGGCTGTGCTTGTGTTGAGATCTTTGGGCCACACACACACATACTTAAAGATTAAAAGTGTGGCAATTAAAGTGTTTGGCTTAGTGGTGTGGGGATTGCTGTGAATGTGAGGAGACTTGAGCTCAAGTTTATATAGCTATTTTAAGTTCTTAGCTCATTTGATATCGTATTTCCTAGCTTAACCCACCATCCTATTATGACCACACCTGTGTTGAACCGACCCACCCGAGTTGGATTAGATTAAAGTAATATAGGCTTGGTTTGACCACCTTATGATTCAGAATACAGGTTGATTGTCCTTAGATTTGGACTCTGGTTGACTTCCAACCTGCTCCAGTTGCAGCTAGGGATGTTAACCGGTTGGGGTTTGGGTCGGATCCAGAAATACCAGTATCCAGACCCTATTAGCCACATTGGATCCAGGTTGAGTCAGATCTATGTCTAACATAGATGGTTTGGTTCCTACCCACCTGATACCGGTATCTTGTTAGGTATCCAATTTCAACCATTTAAGATGGAAAGGCATTGCACATTTGCAAATTCCATATAACCATATATTTGGGTATCGAATAACAGACCTGAACATGTATGGACTCCAACCCGATTATTAATCGTGTCCAATACATTGACCCTACTAATTGGGATCACGTATGCTGGCTATTTGGGTAATTGGGTAATTATTGACACTCCTAGTTGCATTTCTGTACATTGATATATAGTTTGTTGCTCCAATACCCTTTAAACCAAATTTATAGAACTCAGACTTTGGTTAGCAGGTAATTGTTGTAGGGGTTAATAAATTAACTGTATTTGGAGTTGAAGTAAGACGTTATTGCCTGGTGGTTTTTATACTGGAATAGGTGGTAGCTGCTGATGAGCTGAGGGATGATGAAGAGTATGAAGAAATATTGGAGGACATGAGGGAAGAAGGGGGGAAGTTTGGTATGCTAATTTTCATCAGTTTTCTCTTTTGATTGTTTCTATACACCAAAAGCATGTTAGTACCAAATATGTTCTATAAACCATCATACCTCTGTCAAGTCTGCCACATTTGAGCTGGAATGACACTGCATAATTGCGAAGGGCCTTCCATTGCCCACAGTTCATATATCAGGCCGTTCAAACCGTTTGAATCAGGTGAATACCTTCTAAAACTTGATGAAATAACATGGACAACCAGTTTGAACTGGCAGTTTAATGTTGAAAATCAATTGGACCACTTATTTAGCCTGGCATCTGGTAAGGTTTAAAAAAAAAGTTTAACTGCATAAATTTGATGATCATCCCAAATTATCCACTTTGACGAGAGAGGTTTTCATTTCCGTATATGGATTTTACAAACACTAACTCTGATACATCTTTCCTATTTTACCTGGTTGGATTAATCAGGATCCTTAGTGAACATTGTTATCCCTCGCCCAAATCCGAATGGAGAGCCATCCCCAGGAGTTGGAAAGGTACTTTGTTCTTTTTCTGCTACACCAAATATGTTCTGTTGATTTCCTCATCCCTTTGTGTCATAATTAGATCTTTACCCATTCTTTTTATAAATTGTAAAAAATCATCTGCTGTTCAAACTTTCTGACTTCAACATCAAGTTTGTTGGTGTTAAGCACAAGGCATGGTATACACAACATGCCTGGGCATCCTTACAGTTGGACATATGTGTCTACGCCCAAGCTGAGGTTTGCCTTCTGCTACTTTAGAAGGAATTCCATTGCGTCACACGTTCTTGTTAAGTCATATTAATGATGACTGTCTGAGATAGCAGTATCTATTGTGACTTCAATTTCATGTCTCTCTGCCTTTGATTTTAACACCTGACTAATGGAATCACGGATTTTCAAACACACTGTAAGGAAAATCTTCCCCTTCTTCTCTGTACCCTTTTTGTTCAGGGGTTTACAAATTAGTAATTTAAGTAGATGTTCCCATTTTAGCTCCGTAAGTCGGAATTTGTAGTAAAGTGCCTGCTAAATCCTTGGACTAAATTCAAGAGATCAATGATTTTGCAGTCTTGTCCTCCATAATGTGTTGGGATGTCGTTTCAGGTGTTCTTAGAGTACGCAGACACCACTGGCTCCACCAATGCCAAGGCTGCACTCAACGGGAGGAAATTTGGAGGCAATACTGTCACCGCCATCTATTATCCTGAAGAGAAATATTTCAACGGAGACTTTGAGTGATAAGGCAATTAGGGAAGCCTTTCCTCTTCTTTTTTCTTTTTTTCTTCATTTACCTTCTTTTTTTTTCATTTCCTTCTGTAAAGTAGCCAGCAATTAGTTGTCAGAGTTAAAGAATTGGATCCACATGATTAGTGGGTTACTATAAAAGTTCTCCAAGCTAATTAACTTAAATGTATAATGCGGAAAAGCTATACCATGATCATTGTCATCAGTATATGTTGGGTTCAGTGGATAAATGTGGTTTCTATTCGCAATCCGATAATACTGTTTATAAAAGTTAAATAGATTGATGACCTAGGGGTGAAAAAAAAGGAAGACAATTCAGATAATCAGATGGTTTGCAGCTGTAGAATAACCTGGATAAGTCCTCCATGTGCTCATATTGTGCTGTTGGCAGAGGTCTGTTGAATTCTAGCTTTCTCCTTCTACTTCATCGTTGCTGTCACCATGGCTGTTGCAGCAGCAATGCTCTACCTGAGATCGGAAATCGGATCTAGGTGACTGTCCCTTTGTTTCGTGGTCACTAAATTAATGGAACTCTCAAGAAGAAAATGACCATTTTATCAAATGACTAAAAACTTTTGATCAAGCTGATTTTATTCTTTTCTTGTTTAAGAAGTCCCCTACATGGATCCATTGAGTGCAGAATCTAGATTGAGAAGAAATTGTACCATGCCTCTATTTGGGTACCACAGGGTGTGGTGAAGGTGGAACTATAATTTTTTGATACTACCACCCTAAACTATACAAAGGGTGCATGTTCTTATGTATCTTAAGGCCTCATATGGAAGATTTATTAGGCTGACACTTAGCCCAATATTATGATCTTGGGCCACTCATTTTTGCTGAGAAGAGACGGATCAATTACTCGTCCCTCAGCCTTAACTATTTGCTGAGGATAGAGGAATCAATTACTCATGTTTTCTATTTCTGCAATTTTGCGAAGCTGGTGGGCTACATTTTTAATTTGAAGTTAAGAGGGTAATAATCTGTTACACCTAAATTTGTTTGTTCCCCCGCATACCCATGCCACAGCCTGACACGGATGGTTGTTTGAATTTGGTGCCTCTTTTAAATAGGGATCAAATGTTCATTTGAACACTATTTTATGATTTCAACCCTCTACACCCCATTTCATGCCTAAATTCGCCCCGCATGCAGGGGTGGACACACAGCATTGAAAAAGTGATTTACACTTGTTGGGCATGATTTTCATTCTTTGACACTATAGGTCCACCCCCCTTGGATGCAAGTAAACCTTAGGTGTTTGTCAAGTGGTACCAAATCCTGGGGGTTTTATGGGTATCTACTTTTTCATTTGAAAACTGTTTTAATCCTACGAGGAAGTATTGTGTCTGCTTCCCTTGAAAATGTTAACCTCCGCTCAGATGTGTCTGCCCCCTGATGCTAAGCAGAGGTTAGTGTTTCTTAAGGGAGGCGGTAATCCTATACACCTCATCCTTTGTGTGTGGGAATAGGGGGACTGACAAGTTGTAGCAGATCCTTTCTAAAAAATATTTAAAATGTTACTTAAAGGGCAGAAATCTTTAGCACCCAAAAATTGTCTACTCCTATTCTCCGCAAGTGATGATTATTTTGAAAAGGAAATAAATGTTCTGTCCTGTATTTGGTGTCCATGACACCAAGGGGATATCAAATGGAATAAAATGCATATTTCATATTCAAAAAATGCATCACCCACCCATTTTATTCCATATGACATCCCCTGGTGTCTTCGATACCATGATTAATGGATATAAGATATTAATTGTGAAACCAAAGGCAATATCACAAAAGTAAAAGATGTAATCTACCAATAAACAAGGGAATGTGACATACAAAAAATGCAAGAATACATCATAGAAGAAATCAAAAAAATATTTATTAGCAAACATATAAACCAAGACTAGATTATCTAGAACATGGAAAAGATATGAAACTACTCAATAAAATCGGGATACTACCTAGAAATATCAAATAGCACAAACACAAACAACAAAAATAATAACAGAAATAATAATAACAGTAATAATAATGATAATAATAATAACTCAAATAATCATACCAATGATAACCCTAAAACAATATATATAGACAACACTTATAACAATAATAATAATTCTAACATCAATTAATAGAGTAATAATAGTAATTCCAAAAATACAAACAACAACTATAATAGTAATTATAACAATGATAATAATAACAATAACAATAACAATAACAACAACAACAATAATATTATTACCACTAATAATAGAAATAATACTAATGCTAACAATGATTTTTCATGGAATAAAATGTGGATCCTAAATATTCCCCAAAATTTAAACACTTTCTCTGGAGAGCATGCAATGAAACTTTACCAATGAAATACAATTTATTCAAAAGAAAACTCAATGTGAAGACTAAATACCCACTATGTAAAATTGAAGATGAAACAACATTACATGACCTAATCACATGTCCATTTATTGATAAAGTGTGGTACGCATCTTAACTTGTTCTAAGAATAATCACCAAAAAAGAATATGTTCTATCCAAGATATACCATTCGTCCCCACATTGAGTATGGACACTACGCAAAAAGGGCCTGAAATACTCTATGTCACCCCCTTTCTGTGATTTTCAAGGGCTACACGGAGGAAATCAATTCAATTTTTGGGATGTCACTTCACCTCCAAAAAGTGAATTTATTCTCCCCACCCCCTGCGCACAAGGGGGGTGGTGCAGATGATATCAGCAGGACAAAAAGTGCGTAAGTTCACACCCCTGATGAGGCGAACGGTACACATCTTGAACGAAACATTATTGTTTGACAGATAATGATGGGCCTCGGATTTGGTGCGCACAACAGATGTGCAACGGTGCAAACGGTACCAGGAGTTGACATATCAACACTGAAAAGTGATTTACACTTCTTGAGAGGTGCTTATCATTTTTCGGCGCTGTCCGCACCCTGACACCGTTTGCACCTGGTTGCACATCTTTTGTGCGCGCCTAATTTTTTCCGGATAATGATGATGATGATGTGTAAGGGTATCAACGAGAATCAAAGCAAAACATAATTCTGAAGCAAAATGAGCATATCTGGAATGTTTTAGTCACGTGAAAATGTCACATCTGAGATGGCAACCTTATCTCAGGGGACAGGAGATATGAATCCATCTCACGGCGCAGAGTGGTCCCCAAGGTCTTTGAAAAAAAAGCACCGGTATTCCGCGGTGTAAGAATTATCTGGCAGCGGCCCCCTGCTGCCATGTCGGTTCTAGCCTGTAGGGTGGGGACGGTGACTCGGATCTTTGTCTAAGCCCCGGTCTCTTCTGGATAAGCCTCCCATACCTACCACTTGGAAGGTCTAACCCAACGACAACAACTGATTTTTTATATATTTAATTTTATCACTATCATGGTCCTCGTCTCTGTATATATAACACTACACCCACATCTGAAAGATCCATCTTGTTACTGTTTGATTACAAAGAAAGCTTCGAAGAAGAAAGAAAGAAAGAGATAGATGTTGGCCATCTTTCACAAGGCATTTGCCCACCCCCCACAGGAGCTGAACAGCCCTGCTTCATCCAAGGGGATTAGAGAGCCTAAGCTTCCAGAGGAGACTCTTAAGGACTTCCTATCTTCTCATCTCCATACTACTTTCTCCATGAGCTTCACCAATGCTGCCATGCTCGCTTATGTTCGCCCTGAACACCCTTCCCCCCTTCACCAGAGGTACGTTTATACCTGATGATAACCTGGTAACTAATTTGGTTTTTCCATAAATCAAGCTCTTTCCAATTTTCAATGCTAGGTTGTTAGTGGGTTTTAGCTTTTCAAAGATGGTACTAGTCTTGTTGGTGGGAATGTATGCAAAGTCTCATGCTATGAATGAGAGAGAGAGAGAGAGAGAACACTTTGCATTGGTAATTTATAGAACATTCTGTCATTTCAGTGAGTTGGGTCTGAGTGTCTTTAGTGTTTATGGTGAATTATAAGCTAACACATGTGTTTGGGGTTCAAAAAAGTGTTCAGTGTAAAAAAAAAAAAAAAAAACCAAATTCAAAAACACATCATGTGTCAATCAATGGCACGCCTACATGGGCCTGTATGAACACAGACAATCATTCTCCTTATGATAAATGGATCTAGTTAGGGGCTAACCCAGGCCAATTAGCTAGTAATTCTATAGGACCAAAGCACCCTCCATGAAAATGCACTACTATCCTTTTTCAATCCTGTGATCATTTTCTCATTGGACATGTACACAACCACTCAAACCTTCACTAAAAAAAACAGAGGAAAGAAGAAGAAATAAAGTTTTGTTTCCGGGTAATTGCAGGTTGTTCTGTGGATTTGATGACATATACTGCATCTTCTTGGGGAGCTTGAACAACCTGTGCACCCTCATTAAACGGTATGGCCTCACAAAGAACACCAACGAGGCGATGTTCGTGATCGAAGCCTACCGAACCCTTCGAGACCGGGGGCCTTACCCGGCTGATCAGGTCATCGCCGATCTTGATGGGAGCTTCGCGTTCGTTGTCTACGATAACAAGGCTGGAACTGTCTTTGTTGCACTGGTATGTTAGAACTCTGTCTCTCACCTTCTCAAGTTTTGAAGTAGACAGGACAATTATGTTAAGATTTGTCCAAGTATATTAATTACTCTATCTACTAACACCTTAGGGTTGCAGGAGAGATGGTTAATTGTTTTATTTAACATGGCACCATAGTCAAATCAGGTTGCGAGTTTTGAGTCCCACGCTCCGGATTTGGAAGGACAACTTAAAGAGTGCCTAAAGTAAGAATGACATTAGGGGCCAACACATCAGTGCCAAAAAGTGAAAAACATCCCCAAAATATGTATATTACTTTTTTGGCATGTGTCAGCCCCTAATGTCATTCTTACTTTAAGCACTCTTTAAGTTTCCTCCCAAATCTTGCCCACACGTGTGTGTGTTGTGGACTCGCACCGGAGTGTTCCCAAGAGAACATTATCTCCTAACACCACAAGGTTTTGAGAGAATTGGTTAATTCAATGTATACAAAATTGTGGTTTCTCATGTGTAGGGTTCGGACGGAGGGGTTAAGCTGTTTTGGGGAATTGCCGCCGATGGATCGGTGGTGATTTCCGACAATTTAGAGGTGGTTAAAGCAGGTTGTGGCAAATCTTTTGCAGCTTTTCCAACAGGTATGTGAGGCTATTTTGAGCATGCATACATGCAAAGCATTGATCTGGATGAAACTGATAATGGAAGGTTTTGAGTTATTGACGTGGATGGATGGTTTGGGAATTGTGTAGGGTGCATGTTTCATAGCGAGGGAGGGTTGAGGAGCTTCGAGCATCCGATGAACAAGATGAAGGCAATGCCGAGGGTAGACAGTGAAGGGGTCATATGTGGTGCTGATTTTAATGTTGATGTCTACTCAAGGATCAATAGAATGCCTCGGGTAGGCAGTGAAGCCAATTGGACTGCATGGGCTTCTCATTAACCTCAAAATAGAAATCAATTGTGACAAAAATAACACATTAAGAAATCTCTTGCATGTATGCAATAATAAAAAGATTTTCCTCTCTCTCTCTCTCTCTCTCTCTGAGATGCCCATGTCTACATCAGAGCTTGCCCTTGAATATGAGGGTGGAACTGATATTTTGATTAGGGTAACGACCCACATTAAGGCTCCTGTGAAAAGAAAATGAGAAAAACCCTGTCACTGCATAGTTTTGAAAACTGGATCAAATTGGACGGTCACACCTGGTTTGACCGGAATTGACACCTTAAACGGTTCTATAAAAGCTTAAGACCGTAATCTATCAAAAACCATAAAAAACAAGCAAAATCAGTCAAAACCAACCAATTTTTTACCAATCATGTTCTAATAAAGCCAACCATTTTTTTTTTTTTTATCAAATTAAAAAGAAAAAATTAATGGTATGTCTTTCCAAATTCCAATCCCACTTTAATGTTTTATTTTATTTTATTTTTTGGTATTTATTACATTTTTTGGTAAATCTAAAAATTACAACCCGATCATAAGCTCACATCATGAATTGTTCTCGTTTTTGGTATTTTATTACATTTAACTTATGTTTGAAGTAAACCGTGGTTAGATCATGTAAACCAATGGTTGAATCCAATTGGACCTAAACAATCCACCTTACTGGTTCAATGGCCAGTCCGGTTCTCAAAAGATCATATCTCATATATTTGCTACAATCCACTCATGTCCATTAGTTCCAGTATCATTTCCAAGATTATGGTTAGCCGTCTGAGTCCTATATTAGATAAGTAAATTTCAACTTTCTATTATGTGTTTGTCCGTCATTGTTAAATCTTAACTATTCCATCATAGAAGACAAGCTAGATATGTCTGTCTAAAGCCTATAACAGATTAGGGTGGCCCTTTTTAATCAAAGATCTTTCTTCTGTGATAATACTGAAGCTCTAATTTTCTTGATATGATGAATCTTAATTTTAGAACTTTATGGTCCCTTTACTAATCATTTCAGATATGCCAAGGAGCTTTTCTTCCCGTCTCATGCATAACATGATAGCCTATATATATTGTTAGATGCGGTATTGTTATTTCAGTATTCTAAATACATGTGTATTCTACTATAAATTATTGCAGA
>JAOXJP010230816.1:0-10729 GCA_025762735.1 Platanus orientalis
AAAATAAAACAGAAAACAATCACACCACAAGAGCAAGACGATTTACGTGGTTCGGCTTGAAGCCTACGTCCACGGGCAAAAACGGAGAAGTGCTTTCATTATGATCGAAGAACAGAGATTACAATGAATAATGTGATTGCATGGAAATTGAGAAAACCCTAAATATAAACCCCCAAAACCCTAATCTGCGCGGGTCGGATCTGGACCCCAAAGGATTCACTTTGCTCACCTTCGCCAAATTTTTAGGTCATATTCGGGTTTTTTGGATCATCATCCTGGGTTATATCTCGGGTTGAATACATGACATTAACCCAACAGGAACAAACAAAGTTGTGTGTAGCAGATTCTTTCCCAGGATATAACACATGGCCTTGCAAGAAGTCTTGTTTGGGATGCAGGCCCTTTGCAGCATTATGGATCACTGTGTGTCAATTGAATACCTCTTAACCGCATTAAATCATAATCAGGACAATCCTAAGAAAGCCCTACAGTGGGTTATCTTAAGATCAATATTTTCAAAATGTTTGAGGTTGGTGGTTAACGGTTTAATGGATATAATCCATGATCCCAATTAAAATATTGGTATCCTCAATATAAGTAAATCAAGGAGCCGTCATTATAAGGAAAGGCTTTTAGCCATAATATTGAAAAGTCTTGGAAAACAAGTCCTAGAGAAGATTTTCCCAATTCTTATAAATAAATGAAATGAACATAAAAGACTTTCTTAAGGTTATTGGAGAGGTTAGAGTTAATATTCCTTTTAACATAGAATTTAGGGGTAATAATGTTCTGTTCAGGATGTACCTTTGCCCCTTCACATGACTGTGGGCCCATGTACTTTCTTCATGGGGCCACACTCTCATGAAGTGGTGAATGGTACATATTAGACAGAACATTATTTGGGTGTATCTTAATAGGTCATATAGACCTTGGTATATTTTATTCAGTTTTAACTACACTAACAATTTCTCTTTTCCTCCATTTAATGGCATTTGTGCAGATGCAATGGAGTTATTCTATTCGGGCTCAGATTATGTGCGAACGAAACTCGTGAGAACTGTGCAAATGGCATCAGTACCGAAAAGTGATTTACACTTTTTAGGATGCACTTATCACTTTTTGGAGCTGATGTGTCCACACCCTGATGCCATTTTCACAATTCTCACTAGATTCTGTTTTCTCCTAATTTTTTTTCCTATTCTAGGGAATTAAAATTTTCAATCAGGCGATCACGCGTAATGGTACCAAAGGTTTAACAGTGAGTTGGGTTATGCTTTACAAAGATGGCACCAGTAACCCTACTAAAGAAGAGTACTGCAAAAAAATATACTTGTATCCACCAACCGCAATCTATTTCAATGGTGATCGATATGTGATTCCGCTGCAATCTTAATTAAAGCTCATGAGTAGTTTAAACTATTTGACTCACAAAATCATGTTTAAACGATGATTGCTTTAGTAGTGAAATAATGTTTGTGATCACTTATTACATTTAGTCTTTGGTTGGGATTCACTTGCTTAGAAGTATTTAGCTTTAAGTAACTGTGATAATGATGAAATGTGAAATGCATTTACCGTCATCACCAAAACAGATTGATTGATGTGTGGTCCCTCGTCCCCCACATTCATAATTTCACATTTAAAGGCAACAACTACTGTCCAAATTTTCCGTCTGTAACAAAAGCAACGTTTGTACAATAATCAGATAAAAAAACAATCTGGCATATGTAGGTATTAATGAGCCCTTGTATTATAATTAAAAGAAGCCAAAATCATCTCTTTCTTGCATGGATAAGGATCCAAGATCCACAATGCCTATCCTGTCGGAGAATAAAAAAGTGCCTTCCTTGTGTCCCACATCTACCTATATTGAAAACATCGAACGCTCAATATACCTTTAAAATCACCAGTAGTAGTCGTAGTAGCAGCGGCAGCAGATATAATTTTCAGAATCTTTTTCTATTCCTCGTAAAAGATCAATACTTACAATTTTGGTTCAATCCTCCATTGATTTTCAATAAAATTGAGGCACCAAGTCTAAACTATGATGTTAAAGCCTAATTATAGGAAGTTTTATCTTATGGTGCCATATCAAGTGCACCACACTCCTAATGTGACCACTCAGAAAGGGGAATCAAAAACCTCCAAAAAGTGAATTGATTCCACCCCCCGAGTGGTCCCATCAGGGGTGTGGTACATACGATATCATCCCTTATCTTATAGAACAAATGAGAAAAAAAAAAGTGGCTAAGACCTTCTCAGCTTTATTACAAAAGACTGTCTTCATCTAACCCCAGCTCATTTTATTCCCCAAAAAGATATACTGTCCAGGATGTACCATTCACCCCCTTAGGGGGGGAGGGGGGGGGGTGTAAATTTTTTTTAAAATATCTATGTCTCAGTCCACATCTGATCCGAAATAAACTTATTCTATCCATTTATAAAAATATCCTTTTATATCGTATAGGATATGGAAATTTATCAATCCGATCCATTAAATATCAAATCCGTTTAAATATAACAATATATAGAATATAGAGTATAGAGCGTTGGATTTAAAACTAATCCAATAATCTTAAATAACCTAATAACTAAAACTTTAAAAATATATAAACTCTTTACTTCATAACTGTTCTCTCCATATTCTTGGCGGCACCCATATGTACTATTACAATTATGCTATAATAGTGGAAGTTCACACCCACTACATAAAAGAAAAGATGGTGTTTTACTCCATTTGACATCATTGTTTGGCTATACAATATTAGAGATCTTGGCGATGATAGAGGTGGATTAGAGAAGACTGCATTGACAACAATGATGAAGACATTTATGAAATTGCTTATTTTTTTTAGATATCCAAAATCCGGACATGCTCATAGCCAGTCCAAACCTTTAAAGGATTTTAAATCATCTCCAATCTGAATGGACAGGTAGTTTGGTATCGTTCCATGATCAATCATTGCATGACATGGGGTTTGACAAAGGGTGTTTTAGTCAATACATGAGTTAAAAGAGGGTATTACAGTAAATACACAATGGTTGTATACTTATTAATGCCCCATTTGTCGTATGTCATGTCACATCCTGGATAGAGGCTGGAGTGGTACTTGTCCAGACTGGAGATGATGTGAATTCCCTTTAAAGGGCTGAAGGTATATCCTAAATAGAACATCTTTTTTTTTTTTTTTTTTTTCTTTTATTCCATGTGAAGTCCCCTAATGTCCTGGATACCAAGTCCTAGGCAAACATTTATTTTGTTTTTGGGTAGTGTTGTCAAAGGATTGGAATCAAAATTCGAAATTCGTAACTCAATTTGATTAATGTCTCAATTATACCTTGATTGAGGCTAGAGTGGTACCTATACAGTCAGACTGGAGATGATGTGAATTCCCTTTAAAGGGGTTATATCCTGCCTTTTTTTTTTTTTCTTTTATTCCATGTGAAGTCCCCTAGCGTCATGGATATGGATACCAAGTCTTAGGCCAAACATTTATTTTGATTTGAGTAGTGTTGTGAAGGGATTGGAATCAAAATTCGAATTCAGACTTCGTAACTCAATCTGATTAATGTCTCAATTATACCTAGATTGAACTCTATTAAGTATTACCCTCCATTTATAAACTCAATATGATTATTGTTGGACCAATTTCACATGACCTAAATTTAATCTGACAAATTAAAAACCTAAAAAACTTGTCCCATAACAATAATGGACCACTTTATCTCCACCCTATCGTATCTTACTCACCTCGAGCTTTAAGCTCTATTATGAGATTCGCCTTTGCCTTTAACTTTCTTTTTTAAGATGTTAAGAATCCCATGTTCAGTTAAGATGGGGGCTTTTTACGCACAAAAAAAAGTTAAGATGCAGACCTTTGCCTTTCTTTTAGGGCATCTAAATCCTCCTTTCATTTTTCCGTCATTTTCCTTAAACTACTACTCTTGGTTTCCAAATCTTCGGAAACATATTTATTGACCTTCTTTCCTATTCGGGCCCAGCCATGAACGTGTTTGTCCTATACTTGCCTCAGAGAGGACTTTCTTCGATCAATTGGCGGAGGTTTGAAGATTTATAACACAAAAATCATTGGTTTTGAATTGGTATTCTGATTGATCAAACGGTCGTTGGTGATGGCCCATCAGTGAACTGGGTCCCACCCTAGAGACCGCAGAAATTGATGATCGCAGCAAGTTCAATTCAAATGAACGGTGAAGATTTTCTATACTTACGTAGCCGATTTCTATGATCATGCCGATGCTCGGGTGGGACCCATGTTCAGTTGACAGTAATGATATACATTCATAAGAAACACGTGGCGACTAACCGTGCTACGAATCCTCACTGGAAACTTAAATGGAGAAATCAAGTTAGCTACGTTTGGTAGTTAGGAAATTAAAGAATCGGCCTCCACAGAAGCAGGGAGGAGGGAATCTAACGACTCTACCAGCACTGGATCATTACATGCCATTAATGCAATTCTCAGCTTGGTTACAAGGACTCTTTCGTAAATCCACTCCCCACAACCCCTACAAAATAAGCAAGCATCCACCAAAACCTCACCAAACCCTACCTAAATACCCGTAGGTCCCTCAAAACAGTCGCCACAGATCATATAAAAAAATATAAATAATAATAAAATAAAATTTCTTCAAAGATTCCTACACAGAAAAGCACCGAAAAATAAAGTATAGAAATTCGCATCCATAAATATTATTATTATATTTTGTAATAATAAAAATAATACAATAATAGTATATGGTCACAATAACACCGCTGTCAGAAGTGACACTTGAATGGTCCACGTAAACAGCTATTTTTACCATTAAGTAAAAAAAACTTAGGCCCTAAGTCAGCTAATTAACAAAAAAAAATTATTAATCAAAAAAGACACCGGGGTACACATACCCGCCGGAGAACGACCTTTCGCCGGAAAAGAAGTAGGATGCAAGAGAAAGCAACATTTTATATATATTCCAGTACGAATAAAACTTACCACCAAAAAAGAGAAAAAAATACTTAAAGATTCTCCCTTTTTTTGCTTTTTTTTTTTTCTGTAAATATTCTTGGCTCGAAAATTCCACTAAACAGCTGGACTCCAAAGGCTCCACAAACGCGAATTGAATAACCCCAACACGTCCGGTAAAACCTTCCTCGCCAAACCCTTGTGGCTGCTTCCCGGAACTTGTACGGCCAACGCCGTCTCCGACAGATTACCGGTCGGGTATTCCACGTCGCCTTCTTCATAGTCTTCTCTCTTCTCTTCTTTGTCTTCAGACACAAGGACCGGAAAGGCGTCATTTTCCGGTACTACAAAGGGCTTCTCGAGCTCCGGCTCCGGCTCAAGACTATCCGGCGTTTCAGGCTCTTTCTCGGATACGATTTTATCCTCTTCCGGTTTATCGGCCGGTTTGTCGATGACCCGACGAGCCTTGTCTTTCTTCTTTCCTCTGGTGTTCTTCTTTGAAAGCTCGCCGTTGGTCAGATGCTCTTCGAAGGCTTCAATGGCCTGATGTATGAGCTCTCTGTTGGGCGACGAGTCCCATCGGAACCAGTAGCTCGTGTAGCAGTCGAAGCACCCACAATCAAATATCGGAGGCTTGTGTGTGTTGGATTTCTTACACTTCTTCTTCTCCTCAATCATCGATGATGGGTTCGTCGTCTTCATCGACCTGGTTATCATGTAAGCCAAGACCTCGCGATCTTCAAGACTAAGAACGGATGCCAAAGCTAGAATGGCGGCGGGGAGTAGCTTCAGCACAGATAAAGCATCCCTGTTTGGAGAAGACTGCGGAATAGAAGACGAAGAAGGAGATGGGTATACCTTACCTTTGTTTTTGGGATAGAGATTCTTCATCTCCGTTGGGTCCCTTCGTTTTGCCCTTTCTTTTTCCCTTTTTCTTGGTCTTTAGGTTATGTGTCCTGGGTTTCGAGCGAAGAACACCAAAGTTGCAGAGATGGGTAGATTTGTCGGTGTTCTGAGAAGGGTTTTGAGGGAAAGCGACGAACCATATGAGAGAGAGAGAGAGAAAAGTAGAAAGAGGAGAAGAGGGGATTTTACCTTGATAAACACGGAAAATGGAGAGAGGGGGTCACTGTTCCAGAGGCGCCTATTAGCTTTCTGCAGGTGTGAAGAACATAGACTTTCTTTTCCTTTTATGCGTCCGACCCACGCAGACTGGCTATTACAAGTCCGTGGTACTGTACTGCGCGGAGTGCGACTCACCATGTAAAGGGTAAAATGGTATTTGTAACGGTGGGTCCTGATCATCTATGTGATTGACACGTTTTAAGATTTTGTAATGATGGACCATTATTTGTGATCCATCCGTTTATTGGATTGGGTTTTTTGTAGTTTTCTTTCTTAGGATTACGTCAGATAAAATGAATAATGGATATAATACTGGTGAAGTTAGGGCTGTCAGTGAGCTAGCTCGGTTCGGTCTGACCCTTGTTTTAAGTTCGGTGAGTCGAGTCTGAGTTTTGATTTAAGTTGGAAATTTAATAGGGTCAATAAGCTCTTTTCATAAAAACTCGGTTAAAGTTTGGTTTGGTTAATAATTTTGTAATTATAATATTAATGTTCAACTAAGACAAGTAAAGCTGATAAATCATTAAAATAATAGATCTTCTTTTAGTGAACCAAGCCTGAGCTTCGGTTCATGTTAAAAGTCTGAGCCAAGCAGCGCAAAGCTTGGCTTGTTGACACCCCTTTGTTACCAAAAAAACAGAAAAAAAAAACACTAAAGAAAAAACGAGGGACAGATACTGATATAGGGGAGAAGATTAGGAACGAATGAAGTCCTATTAAAGGGTGTGAATGGCGCCAGGGGGTGCTGAAAACTGATAAGGACCCCCCAAAAAGTCCCCAAAAAGTGTAAGTCACTTTTTGGCACTGATGTGTCAACCACTTGGTGCTGTTTGCATCCATTAATATATGTAAGGGGTGGAACTTCCTGTTGGGTTTGTGCTGTGTCAAGATGATGGTATTCAATCATATGGCTTAACCCAACTAATTTATTAATTATGTTAAAATGGGTTGACCTATTTTGACCCAAAATCCATTCACAGTCAACCTCTATCTGTTTATTTTGTATTAAGTTCATGGGTTAAGTAATAATTCATGTTGGCAGTTCAGATTCATGTGGTCTCAAGTTAAGGGTATACAACTATATGGTTCAATCCTAACTGATCCATTTATTAATTGTGTTAAAGTGGGTTATCCTGCTTTGACCCAAGACTCATTTACAATAAATCTTAACCTGCTTATTTTGTATTGGGTTTGTGAGTCATCTCAAACATTGCCATCCTACTGATACTCATAATATCTGGTTGAGACATCATGCTTGTACAAAAAAGAGGGGCAAAATGTCTGAGAATGGGCATTTTAGTAAATTCATAATTATTTATCTATTTGTATTTATTTTAATACTCCTGTATATTTATCAAGACACCCTTTGTGGGACTTGGTATCACACCTTAATTGGTAATAGAGTGATACCTCTCCAGTCTGACAGGAGATTATTCAAACCCATCCTTCTAGGTTTAGGGCAAGCAGAAAGAGAATAGGAAGGGGAAGGTTGCATTCCTTCATCTTTTCTTTCTGTGCCTGCTTTTTCTTTTCAAAGGAGAAAAAGAAGAAGTAGCAACATATATGCCCATATATTTTAAGTGGAGCATGTGGTTTAAAGTTGAAAAAAGATTATTAATCTTAACTTTATATGGTCATTAAAGATAAGTACTAAATATAAGAAGTAGAAAAGTAAATTGCCTTATTTAATATTTTTTTTTAATGATAAAACTGTCTTATTTAATCTCATACATGGGAAAGGGTCAAATTTGGCACACTAATATATATATGTAACTAAGGTCCGTAAAAGTTAAAAGAGGCGTTGATATGTCTGCACAAAAGGAAGATTTAGATGGTGTAAAAGCGGTGCCTCTGCTATTTCCGTATGGAGGGAGGGAAACGGAAGAATAGCGATCGTATTCTTACTTTTCGTCTGTTCAAATTCTTGGTCACCCACGAAGGCGGTGTCTTTTGAACGGAAAACAAGATGGCCCCTCTTACCTTTTCTACTCTGGATATTATTAATGCCGGCTTTAAGAGAAGAGAAGAGAAGAGAAGAGGATACAATTTAACCCAAATGTAGATGGGAGCATAGTCAATCTAGGTTAAGAAGATGAGAAAGTATATGCTACGCCTAAATTCATTTGTTCTCCGTGTCCACACACCAGTCTAACACGTGATGGTTTTTTGAATTCGATGCCTCTTTTAAACAAGGAGCAAATGTTCATTTGAACACTTTCATTAAAATCTGTTTTAAAAATGTTAAACCTTATACATCTCACCTTTTGCATGTGGGGTTAGGAAAGAAGAGACAAATTGGATGTAGAAGATCATTTCCCTCAAAAAACATAGAGAAGGGAGGAGTTCTCACATTTCCCACTTGTTATTTGCAAATGATTGTCATATTTTTAGTAGAATTTCTACAATCGATGTTGGCTCCATCAAGCATAGATATTCCAACGAGCTTCAGGGCAATTTGCTAAGATTATCTTCTATTGGATTACTCTCCCACCCTCTCAAGACGGATTTTGCTGTTTTGCTTGGGTTGAGTATAGCTGTAAATCCATCAAATATTTAGGTCTTCATTTTAGTGCGGCTGACATAAGATAAATATGTTTTCATACATAGAAACTTGAGCAAGGCACAAAATCCTGTACTTGAAAACTTGACTCGGTAAGGAAATTCTTTTAAAATCAATGATTAGTGTCCTTCCAACATATGCAATGATGTGTTTAATTTATCTTTTCAAAACACATTTTCCACACAATTGACAAATATCAAAAAAGTTTCTACTGGGGTCAAAAGGCTAAGGAAAATAGAATTCACTAGTTAAGCTGAAAAAATTTAAAGAGTTCTAAAGTGTATGGAGGAATGGGATTTTGAGATCTTCACTTTGAACAGATACCATTTATGAAGATAGGGATTCACATGGGTTTCCTAGAGATCAGATGACTCAGATGTCCTGTGGGAACTTGGAGGCAAGAGGCCTTCTTTTTGATTTAGTGGAGAACCAAGTCCCTGCTTGACATTCAAAATGATGGTTCTACTTCATATGAGAGAGAGAGAGAGAGAGAGATGGGTGTATGTGAATGAAATGAGTAAAATTTTCCCTTACAATTTCATGAGTTTTATTTGTTAATAGGGAGCAAATGTCATGTTCAAGATTTGGTGTCCAGGATGGTGAATAGGGGATATTCTGTCAGCCCAATCACCAAAAACGGAAAAAGCATCTCCTTTTATATATGCTTAGCTATATGAGACGTTTAAACAAATCCATGGTTTTCATTAAAATTCCATATATAAAGTCCTACATTCTAAATAATAACTCTCTCTAACAACCTCAATCACAATCTAGCCACAAAACCCAAACCCTAATCATACTCTTTTTTGGTAGGGACCTTAACCATTCTTTGCAAAATACATATATCCAAATTTAGAAATTATCCACCTAATCACAATTCTAGCTTGTTGATCTAGTTTATTTCTCTTTCAATATTCCATGTATGAACTCTAAGAGAGGATACAACAACAACAAAAGAGGATACCAAGTTTTTTATAATTGTTTCAAAATGGACTTTCGTTAAAGAGAACTAGCTAAACTTCTAGTAAGAAATTCAAACTCAATCAACTTATAGAGTCCCCTAGATTTTGATCTTTCACAATCTTTCCCTCTTTCAATAATTCTTTCGTCCTCCTTCTACATTCAGTGTGCCCACTTGATGCTTCTACTGTTGGCTTTTTGCGAATTTCTTCATTGAATAGTATACTCACCACGTCATTGAACTTCAAAAGGCCTGAACATGAGGAATTGTTTAATCTCATAACTAGGTCATCCTAACTCTTTGGTAAAGAGGATAGGATCAACAAGTCTTTAACTTCATCATTGATGTAGCTGCCTACCGAGATCAACTAACTTGTGATTATGTTGAACTCGTTTAGATGTTCCACAATGGTTCATCCCTCACTCATCTTTATGTTAAACATCTTCATTAAAAATACTTTATTTAATGCATATGGCTTTTTATACATCCGCACAAGGGCTGCCATAAGGTCTTCAATGATTTTTTCTTTACAAATATTGAAAGCAACTGATAATGATAAATGTAATCTAATTGTACCTAGAGTCTTTCTGTCAAGCACCTCCCAATAGGCGTTTGTCATCGGGTTTTTTTGCTTCCCTTCTAAGAGGTAGATAGAGATTTCTCTAGTATAAGAAATCTTTTATCTACATTTTTCATAGTACAAAGTTTGTACTATTGAACTTCTCAATCCCCAACTTTGTGGATTCATCTACTTGTGCCACCATTATTCCCACTCAAAACAAAGCTTATCCTTTATTGGCTTATTGAAACTGGCTTTCCAAAACCTTAGCTCTAATGTTAGTTGTTGAGAGTAAATAAAAAAAACCTACCAATTAAAAAAAACAAAAAGAAGTAATAATAATTGAAAAAAAAATCAAAACCACAAGCACACTATAAGAACACATGATTTAAATGAAAAACCTTAAGTTGTGGAAAAACCACCGAGCTACAGAGAAAGTTTCATCATTTAAGGAAGATTATAGGAGTTCTCTCTCAATCTCTCACATTTTACACTTCTCTCATAATACTTTCACTCCCTTAAACTACAAACAACAATAAAGACTTTATATAAATCAT
>JAOXJP010230817.1:0-10728 GCA_025762735.1 Platanus orientalis
ATATATAGCTGAGATAAAAAGGTAGAAGATAAGAAGAAAAAGAACAGGGAAAATATTATATAAAAGATATAACAAAGAGAAGGTAGAAGAAGATAATATAAAGAATGGAAAGGGAGAAACTAAGGCTTCGTTTGGTTTGGATTCTCAAAATTGATTATTGATTATGATTATGGATTCTTATAATCAGATTATGAAAAACAATTTTGAAAATCAAATTCTGGTTTGGATATCCTGTTTTTAGGAGGTGATTATGAGAATTCATAATCAGAAACCTGTTTGGTTCAACATTATGCAAAAATGATTATCCAACTAAACAAAATGAGAAAATTCGTTTAACAACCATCATGTTGTAATTTGGCATGCCACCAATGTCATGCATACCATATGAAATAAGGAACAATTAATTTACATAATTCACACCTCATGAAACACCATATAGATTGGAAATTCATAGCAAACGATGTTATGTAGTCTACCATATTTATTTGGCAAGAAAACAACGAAAGAGAAAGAAACTTAACAATACAATAATATATATACATTTGTTTGGCAAAAAAAAAACAATTGCTTATGGAAATTTTAGAATCTTTGCAGTATTGATAGATGTCCACATTTGGAAATTGAGCAATAATCATAAAATATTGTTTAGGCACACCCAAACTAAAGTTTCCCCCCTCTTGTTGAACCACCCTTTGGTCTTCAATGCAACACCTACACAATGAGACAACCCCATTCATGTATGTGTAACTAGAAAACAACATATAACATTAAAAGCACTCTACCAATACTATTAGTTTGGAAGGTATGATTATACAGGAACACTTGCGGTACTCTTGCATAGATGGGAATTCTTTTCCCATCTATCAAATTTTTTTTTTTTTTTTTGGTTGACATCATATTATATCTTCATTGGATGAATTTCATGAGTAAAACCATCATATGGTCAGTCCCAATATCCATGTTTGTGAACCATCAAAGGGTTTCAAATCCAATTACTGATTACCACAAAACAAAATAAACTACTGCCTAGGTTTAAGAGATTGGTATTCATTACTCTAACTACCACAAAAAACAAAAGAAACTATTGTAACAAGACCTGGGTTAAAGGGATTGGTATTCATGGGTTTCACTTTTTGAGTATTGAAGCCCAATTTGAACATATGTCTCAAAGACGAATATACTCCCCCCATAACAATAGAAGCAACAACTACAATAGCCTTATCCCAATTTTCTGCAACAGTCTACCATTTTAGAAGCTTTCAAGAAGCAACAATGTAAATTGTATTACAATAATGTTTTCCATAAAACTCATATTATAAGCTAAAGCCCCATGACAAGAGTCATAGCTCCTAAAACAAACAAAGGATTTGGGGGGGGATTTAAAGAGCTCTTGGGATTTAGGGTTACACTTGGGTTAGTGTGATTGTAGGGATAAGATGGTTGATCGCGAAGAACGGAGTTGGGTTCATTTTATGCAATTGAGGAGAGAGGCAAGAGAAGCCGAGAGAGAACAAAGCACATGGAAGAGAGAGAAAGACAGAGAGAGAGAGAGAGAAATAGAGAGAGCAAAAGAGAGATGGAGAGAGAAAGAGAGAAAAAGAGAAGATAGAAGAGAGAGGCGGAGAAAGAGCATAAGAGAGACGGGGAGAGAGAGAGAGGGAAGAGAGTTACCTGAATTGGAGTCTAATTGCAGAGTGAAGACAAGACAGATTCGGGGTTGAAGCCTTAAGCGTAGAGCTCTCTTCACAGAACCCTCATAGAGCTCTCTTTACAAAATCATTTCATTGCACAAAAATCAAAATCGATTATGGCGTGCCTTATTAAAGAATTGTAGAAATGGGTTCTTGCCTGTTTCTGATTTTCATGATAAACGCCCCCCGATTATTGTTAATCAATTTTGAAAATTGGAACCAAAGATCATATTTCAACCCAGAATCAATCCTGAGAATCCTAACCAAACACTGCCTAAGTAAACCATGTCTTGTGGACCATTATGGTTACTTGAGGACATAAATCTCTTGTGATAAGTTTACCATAAGCATGAATTCTATAGGGAAATTATATTGATTTTTTGCTTTTAAAATCCATATTGGTCAATGGTTCAAGCTTCACTATTGATAAGAGATTTTTAACTTGAATTATTGACACCATCAAGATCAGTTTTAACTTCAAGCCTTAGGGATAGTATATCGGCATTTGAGAAGTAAGGACCATTTGCTTCCATTATAGCTATTGTTGGCATAGAAGAAACAACCCTGGTATTCCACTTAAGGAGATACATGCCTGAACCACTCACAATTTATGTAAGAGCAAAGCAACAAAAAAATCAACAATCACATAAGACAATTAATTTTATGCGGTTTGGCTAAGATGCCTACGTCAATGGGGATATTTGTTTTTCACTATATGAGAAAATTAAAAGATATACAAAGCCATTTTACTCAAGCTTTCACCCTAGAACCCAAGCCCTTAACCCTGTTATACCCTTCTTCCCTACTTCTCTCAACCTTATGAAAAAACCAATTCTCACCTTTTCACAAACCCCAGGAAATATTATATTTTGTACCTTCTCTCACAACCCTAAGAAAGCCCGTGAGAAAGAAAAAAAAAACCATCAACTTCTCATATCTCACATACAGAGATAAATAAAGACTTTAACCTTTGTGGGGCCCATGGAAAGGTACCCACACGTTTCCACTCTCCTAGTTGGAGAATGAAACTAACTCACATGTAGAAGTTTTCTTTTGTCTGGAAACTTGTCAAAACCCAACAATCTCTACCTTGACATATTTGCAACTACGTCGAAGATTTCCTGTTGAAGATAGCTCCATGTATATCTTTGCCAAAATATAGAATCTACAACATATGCATAACATTCCACCTTGGTTTGCATTCCGGAACCATTGGAGAAAATTTGTACTTATCCTTCTTAGTGAACTTTGTGTCATATATATCTGGAACGCACCTCCACCTCAAACCTGAATCATAACATACTTGCTATCACTACAAACAACCATTGGCCTTAAAGAATCACCACTACATGTATCATCGAATCTTGACACCAACCAAATCTCATAACACAACCAATAGACATGTGTAGTTGTCCTGAGTCAACTAGCTTAGTCAACTTTAGAGAATGAGTTTGATCTGTCCTATCCAACAACATGCATTGTCTCACCATCGTCTATCACCTAAAAACCCATAATACTTGTCTTTGTCCCAGCTACGAAAGAGACCTTGCATAAGGGCTGGTTATTCTATGCATTTCATTTTCAGCTTCCGACCAAGATCATCACACTTTTCTCCCTTCATCAGTACCAAACAACCACATATGATTTTCATGGTTCGACCTACAGTTGAATGCCTAAAACCCATGGAATCCAACTTGCCTAGGGATATTAGATTCCTCCACATATTTGAAACATATGCCACACCACCTAAAGTATGAACCAATCCATCAAACATTTTGATATTCACCATGTCAACACCTATGACGTCATAAGTGGATTTATCACCCAAAGAAACAACACTTATCTTTTTCTATTGAAATATACCACCTATAGTTGAATGCTTACAACCCATGGAATCCAACCAGCCTAGGGATATAAGATTTCTTTGCATATTTGAAACATATGCCACACCACCTAAAGTATGAACCATTCCATCAAACATCTTGATCTTCACCGTCCCAACACCTATGATGTCATAAGTGGATCTATCACTCAAAGAAACAACACCTGTCTTTTTCTATTGGAACATATCAAAATATATTTTTTCTTATGGAGTATATGAAGAATATCCACTTAATATAAAAATAAAAATAAAAAAGTGTTCATACATTTGGAGATTGTGAGAACATCTCCAATGTATACCCCCTTTTCCCCTACCAATGTTGTACTAAAACTATCACTTTTCTTTCTGTCAACATGTTCTGAAAAATCCCTCTTAATTTGGTCATATTCCTTGCAATGGAAAAATTGAACATTGTTCTTTCCACTGGATTTATACGTGGACCTTCTGTTCTTAAATCCCCTCACAAATGACATTCTTTTGTAATTTTCTACCCAACCAATCAACCAAAATCATGATATCCTTCAAGATTTGGTCTCCTCCTAATATCATTAGATAGAAGCGATGTCATGACGCCCTCTCGGTTTACTATATCTTATTCGAACAATAACATTGTCACTAAGTTTTTGTAAGAATCAAGAAGTGAGGTAAGAAGCAAATGGGCCTTATCCTATTTTTCTACCTTAACATCAATTTTGTGTAGTTAATTCAGAAGTTAATTGAACACATTTAAGTGTTCCAATAGATTCCCACATTCTTTCATCTTCATCCCGTACAATGGTCTCTTTAGATATACTTGTTGGTGAGACTCTTTTTCATGTATAGTTTCTCTAACTTTTCCCATTAAACAAGTGTCGAATCCTTATCCTCATCCATAATGTTAAATATTAATGTGTTATCTATAAGACAGACGAATTATGTTGACTACTCTCATTTATATGTCTTTCTAATCATTATCCTTCATCTCCTTGAACTTGGATTTCTTTCCTTGCAGCCTTGTATAAACTTTGTTGTATTGATGAATTCTTTACCCTCAGTTGCCAAAGAGTGAAACTACCATTCCCATCAAAATTTTCCTTAAACACTAATCCATGAAAGCCTTTTATTGTCATCATGAATCAACCTAAAAATTTGAAAACCCTTTGAATAAAAAATATATATTTTTACTCATTGGTTTCTTCATGTTCCTCCCAAATACGAACCGGAAGCTTTGATACCAATTGTTGGCACAATGGAAACAACCATATATCACATGTGATGAGATACGAGCCTAAACCACTCACAATCTATGCCATAAATAATAAAAAGCAGGGAAAAAGAAATCAACGACCACGCAAGACAAGTGTTTTTCTTGTGGTTCGGCTAAGATGACTACGTCAACGGGGATATCCATTTTTCACTGTATAAGAAAAGTAAGAGATGTAGAAAGCTCTTTTGCTCAAACTCTCACCCTAGAACCCAAGCCCTTAACCATGTTATACCCTTCTCCCTCACTTTTCTCAATCCCATGAAAAACCCGTTTCTCACATTTTTACAAAACTTGGAAAATATCATATTTTCTTACTTTTTCTCACAACCCTGAGAGGAATCTTGAGAAAACTTACAGGAAAGAAAACATCAACCTTAATCTATATCATATCTCACATATAGAGATATATTGAGATTTTAGTCTTGTGAGGCCCATGGAAAGGCACCCATATGTTTTCACTCTCTTAGTTGGAGAAGGAAACTAACTCATGTGTGGAAGTTTCCTTTTGCCAAGACATCTATCAAAACCCAAGAGCTATGGATCATGAAGATAAGGAAACCCCAAATGAAGAGAAGAAAATGTTTTGCCATTTTAAACTTTAAATGGTGTTACTGAGCTAAATGAGGAATTATGAAATAAAGATCTCATTTAAAGTATTTTTACACATGGCATGTTTAGGTTGGAGCATTTCATTAACTTGTTGAAACAACAATTTCAATAGATCCGGATTCCATTAAACTGCCTTTAGTGTACCACGTGTGTTTACTGTGTAACAAAAGCAAAAAGATAAAACCCATCCTTCCAAATTTTATTTTTTGTCTACGTGTCACATTAGCTATAGTAGTTTAAGGGTAGTAGAGATTCGTGTGTGACATGATTGTTATTCTCTTGCAGTGATTCAAAGTTGAGTTCAAATAGAATTTGAATAATCTTGGGTTTAAATGAATAGATATCATGCCCCTATAACAATTATGTCATTAGCAAGAAACAAAAAAAGATGCCTAACAAAGGGTATTGTGATAAATATGCATGGTCAAACAATGGTACATATTAGTATATTACAATAATGCCAAATAAAGGGTATTGTGGTAAAAATATATGATCAAAATCATACACGTAGGGCTATAAACGGCCCGGATATACATAGATCATCTATCTGATCCAATACCTGCCAGGATATATTTACAAATGTATATATATCCGGATCCGTTTTAATAACTGGATATTGGACATGGGGACGGATATTTGACCACAAGATGGGTGGTCATTGATTTGTGTGTTGATACAAGCTATAAACCCGTCATTTAAGAGGACAGAGTTTCATGACACGGACAGTAGATCCATTAGACAAACTTGTGTTAGGTTTTATGTATTGTTAATGTCCATGCACAAAACAATGTGAGTACATGTAGTGGTCATGTGTATAAGACTTTATGATGTAATTTGTATACATATGTGAGTCCTAATTTAGAGTCTAGGAAAGCACCAAGAAGAAGGACTCGAAGCCGGAATGACCATGCCAAAGAGATTCAAGCATCATGGAAGAATTAATAAGTCTTAAGTGCTAGTTACCTCAAGGAAGCCAACATCCAAAATTTGAGGGTAAAATCATAAAATGTTGGTAAGTGATAATTGGGTGTTTGGGTATGGACCTAACCTTAGGTGGACTTAGAGTGAATTAAAAATAGATAACTCAAACCTATAAAAGGTTCCATAAAGATTGGACCAATGATGGACTAAAATTGGAAAAAATTAAATTGTGTTAAAAAAGAAATATGTCTCAACTTAAAATGGTCATATCTTTAATCTAAGTGTCCACTCGTGAGCCATAAATACTCAAATCAAATGGCTCGACAAGATCCTTTTGAAAATGAAAAAATATATATGCTCAATATTTTTAAACGGCTATATTTTTTACGTTAGGGATATATGAATGAGTTTCTCCACTCTATAAATAGAGGCACTAACCCCAATGAATACAAAACTTGAAAGCTTGAGAAAATAGTCAAATATTTGTGAAAAAAAAAGCAAGAGAAAGAGTTAATAAGCCTATGAGTTAAATCCTTGTTGTTGGCCTATGACCTTGAGAATTATTTCACTATAGTTAAACCCATTTAAGGTCACTTATAAGCTTCTCAAACCTTTGTAGTTAAATCTTTTGGGAGTAAGGAAGGTGCTTATAGAAGTCAAATTTTCCTACACAAGAGGCATTCTAAAGAACGAAGATTCCTTTGTCTACAAGTCACAGCCTTTGCCGGAGTCACCGAAGGCAGATTCTTAGCCTTTGCTGAAGTCACCAAAAGCATGTTCATGAAGCACTTACTGGAATCACCAAGTACAAGCTAGTTCATTGAAGTCACTGGGAGCGCACTTACAAGGGAGTGGATTCTTTGTTACTTGTAAGTAAATTTAAGGTTTATTAATTTACCTGTAATAGTTTAAGATAACTATTAATAAAAATTAAATAGGCTCGGGAGAGCTGGTTAGAGAGTGAACGAAGGTCGGATAACTGAACCACTATAAATTTGTGGTGTTGTGGTTTGGTTGCTTGTTATCATTATTGTTTGTGGTTATGCAAAACAACCCAACACACTAAGTAACTCTAACTAAGGTGAATATAAAAAGATGAATCAAACTACCTTAGGGAATTTATCAGCCATGTTCTTGCTTTGCTATAGGTAACACTATAGTGCATGATGGAGCCCTATAGTCTATGATGAATTTATAAGAAAAACAATTTACGTAATTAAAATATTTTATGTTGTATAAATTAAAATAAAATTAAGTGAATTAAGTAGGGGTTGAATAACTTATAAAGATCCTATTCACCCCCTCTAGGATCCATTTCGGAATTTCAACTTGCAATGACAAGAATATTAGAATGATGATAAAAATAGGCTATTTATTTATTTTTATTTAACCGGATCCGCGTATTTAGTAGATCGGATAGATATATCCGGTATGTTATAACTAGATTTTTTTATCAGATTGGGTATTTAAGGGAGCTGCTATTTACACCACAAATATTTATAAGTGTACCTCACGTAAAACTCAATTTTTCCCAAAATACCCCAATATGAATAGACTTACTTTTATACCACTTTCTAACATTAAAAAAAAAAATTTCTAACCACACCTCATTCTCTCCTTCCAAAACTACACCTTTCTTACTTACGTTTCCCATTCTTCCTACACTCCATCTTCTTCGTTTCTCCCAACTTCTTCCCTACACTCCTCATTTGAAAACTATTACCATTATAAGCAAGAATCCAAGCAATGGAGTATCATGGAAGTGATTCAGAGCGAGAAGGAAACCCCCAGGTGCATATTTATGTGTTTTTTTTGTAATTTTTGCGTGATGTTCGGATACACTAGTCTGAGCAATTGAAGGGTTGTTCAGATGGAGTATCCAAACAGACCTTATAGTGCTCGGATAGGCCATCCGAACAACCTTAAGGCTGCTCGGATAGTCCATTCGAACACCACAAGGTCTGTTCGGATGCTTCATTCCAACAAAACCATGTGGGTTCGGACTAGGGTATCCGAACAGGCTAAAAATTTTGAAAAAAAAAGTTTGAATTTTTATATATTATTAATTAGGTTTATATCTTAAATATTAATTGTATGATTATAGCCCAATGTCTCGACCCATTGTAGCCCGGCTTCGGAAGAAATGATTATAGATTACACTTCTGAATTCATCACATACCAGGTAAATATCAGTCTGTAATATACGCTTAAAGTCAGCCCATAGTAAATGCTAATATTGTTCGATCAATTAACCATTGTGTTATCCCTCTCTTGTGCAGATATTCAGAAGTTGGGTGACCTTGATTAAGTGGGTAACATTTGTTGGAAAGATGAATGGATTTGTGATTAACATTTTGAAATCAGATTCAGGTGGTGCTGTGAGAAGAAAATCAAGTATGACTCTAGGATTTGAGAGGAGTGAACGATATAGAGTAGACAATAGGTCTAAATATGTCTGTGTGGATGCGAATTTTAGGGGGACAGGTACCAAAAAATGTGAATGTCCATTCTAATTGAAGGGTAAGAAGTTGCCCAGCAATGATGACCGGATGTTGGAAGTTGTATGCGGTGTGCATAACCACTTGCATGCCGATCATCTAGAGGGTTACTCCTATGTTGGTAGATCATCCGAAGATGAGTACTTATTTTTAAAGGACATGTCCAAAAGTAACGTGTGACCAAAAGAGATTTTGGTCACTATGAAACAAATAGATCCCCTCAATACAACTACAATGAAGGCAGTCTATAATGCACAACATAAATATAAGCTAGAAGAAAAGAGTGGGAGATCTTAGATGTAACAATTATTGGCATTGTTGGTTGAGCATCAGTACATCGAATAGCACTGTACTAGTGAGGATAGTGAGGCTATCACCGACTTATTTTGGGCACACCCGACCAGTTTGGATTTATTATGTGCACTCCCACATGTGTTGATTATGGATTGCACATATAAAATGAACAAATATCGTATGCCCCTCTTGAAAATCGTTAGGCTGACATCTCCTGACATGACCTTCTCCATGGTGTTTGTGTTTCTACAACATGAGAGGGATGACAACTTCAATTGGGCCTTGGATGTCTTGCACGGTATTATGAATGATAGTGTCTTACCCCACATCATTGTAACAGATAGAGAGTTGGCCCTAATGAATGCTATCTCACGAGTGTTTCCCATTATCACACATCTATTGTATAAGTGGCATATCAATAAAAATTTACTTACAAAGTGTAAAAAGTTATTTTTAACAAAGAAGTTGTGAGATTTGTTCATGACCTACTGGAATCTAGTGGTGGTGTCACCAACAGAAAATGATTACCACAACCACATAACACTATTGGAGAAGCAGTTTAGTGCGTATTAAGACGCAGTTCACTACGTGAGGAGTAGTTGACTAGATACCTATAGGGATAGGTTTGTTGCAGTCTGGACAGACCAAGTTATGCATTTAGGGGCCACAACGACGAATATGTATGGTTGTATTTTATTTTTTATTTTTTTATTCTACTTACAATTATTCCTCATTGATTGGTACTTAACTAGTTGTTCCTTATATTGCTTGTGGGGTTGAGAGTGCCCATGCTAAGTTGAAGAAGTAGTTGAGATCTAGTCAGGGCAATTTCGAGTCATCTTGATCGAACATACACAATATGCTCTTATTATAGCATATAAAAATCAATGCATCATTCGAGAAATCAAAGATGGTTGTCCAACATAGTTTTAGGTCGTCCGAGTTCAGAGAGCTTCATGGGAATGTCTCCATCACTGCACTTGAGAAGTTACATGATTAGACACAGGCTTTTTTTATTGGGATTGACTCCTCCGCATGCGGGTGTTAGCTTAGACGCATCCACGCCCTGTCATACGCCCACAAAACTGCTGACTATAGTAGGCAGAGGCATCTAATTCCACTTGATTTTGTGCATCATTATAAGCGCAAGCTTGACATACAACCCACTTCGAACCAGAATAATGCAAGCCATGATGATGTTCCTAGCGAGGAATTGAATTTGTTTAAGTAGGTCTACGCACAAGCTGACCAGTCAGGCAAGGCCTAGTTGCTTAGGAAATTAAGGGTGTTGATAAATCTAGAGTGTACACATGTAGATGAACCAAAGATGAAATCAATAATGCGAGGTAGGCCACCTGGGAAGATGGATAAATTTATCCGACGTGAGCTATCCACATTTAAGAGAGTACCATCGGTGCAGGATAGCTACTCCCCAACGGGCACCAGTCTAGTGGATGTCAACCCTCTACAGTTAATCAGACCAACCTAACAGAGAAGAGCAAATGAGAATGTAATAGTTTATATATTAAATATTACATATTAATTCTTATGATTTGTCATGTCATTATTGCTCATGCATTATCCTTT
>JAOXJP010230818.1:0-10728 GCA_025762735.1 Platanus orientalis
TTGAAAAGTGAAGTGTAGTTTATCTTGTAGTTCTAGGCAAATGCTCATTTTTAGTTATCCTTATGTATACTCATTCATATCTTTACTCATTACTACTCTCCTTATATTACTCCCCCTTTTTGCCATGCAATTGCAAAGAGATAGTAATGGAAATATAGCATAAACAAGATAATAGCATTAATCCACAAAATGATACAATGCATAACAAAAAAATAAGACCCAAAGTCTCAAAACACTAATGCTGAAAAACAAAACATAAATGGTCCAAAAAAGAAACAAAGATACTAATCCATAGAAAGAAAATAAAGACATAAGCCATTAGACTCTTCCTCATCTTCATCGTCTTCTTCAGAATCTCCTCCTCTTTCCTCATCCTCGTCTTCCTCATTGTCCTCATCTCCATCTGCCTCTTCATCATCTTCCTCGTCCTCAACTCCTAGTTCTTCCTCACTGAGATGTTCCTCACCTGTAACCTCATCCTCAGAGTCATCCTCACTGAAGAAAATAAGTGTAAGAGGATCCTCTGGAGTGGCAATAGAGAGGCGAGTCACTATCACCTTTTGGTTCCTACAAAGAGCCTTCTAATTCTTTAGACTCTTCTTCACCTTGATGAGGATATTCTGCAAAAGGTCCATCATCCTCTTCTTCACAGAGGCAGAGGCAGAGCGGGCTGGAGGGGCACAAAAGGCAGTGCCAATAGGCTAATCTCTAGTCATGTCTAAAGTATGCATCCTCTGGAGTGTGCTTAGCCCAAGAGCAGAGGTCTAGCGAGCACGAATGCTGGACTGTAAAGACACCTGCTATGCCTTGAGGATCTGTGATATGAGGACTGAAAATGGTAAGCTTCCATAGAATGATCAGCAACAGTGGCCCTCAAGAAGACATAGCAAATGATGGAGGGGAGATCAATACGCTTCCCTTCCATAATAGAATCGATCTGATACGCCATATGGAAGGTGAGACCACTTCTATGCATCGTAGGAAGCATGATATAGGTAAAAATATGAAATAAGAACTACATAACTGGCTTGCAGTGGCTCTTAGCAAGCTTGGTGGTCCATTTGACGGTCCTCCAACACAGACGCATTGTCATAGCTGCCTTGTCCTCTTTGGACATTTGGAGAGGAGGAAAATGAATTGCATCTAGAATCCTTAAAGTCCCCAAAAATGTAGAAATGTAGTTAGGGTTGATGGCAATAGGGATCTTGTAGACAATGAATAGAAGAAACTAGTTTGAAAATTCTCATTGAAAATATTTGAATAAAAGACTTTTACCGCTTCATCATGGATGGGTCCCTTGATTAAAAACACCGGCATCAACCCGCGAGTATTGATATGCTTATAGAGTTGAATGGTTCGTAGGGCATCTAGAGCCACGGGCTTCTCAATCACCAAACTAGTCTGCATCTGAGTACCTGACAATCTTTGGTGTGGTACCATATGGGTACCACAGGCCAAATTCTGATGTCCTATGAACATATCGGATAATCCTCTTGGCCGCTTTGAGATGCGACTCTTTTAGTGCTGCTTAATATCTAGCACATGCACCCACACTAAATGAGATATCCAGTCTACTTGCTGTAAGATAGAACAAGCTTCCTATAATGCTCATATAGGTGGGGTCAACGTCTGCTCCCCCTAAATGCTTAGTGATCTTGTCACTAGTGCTGATTGGAGTGTCAGTAGGTTTGGACTCTTGTAGACCAAACTTAGACACGAGATCCTTAGCAAACTTTGTTTGGCTTAAGAAGATGTCGTGAAGAGTTTGCTTGACTTACAACCCTAAGAAAAACTTTAGTTCTCCTTCCATACTCGTTTCAAATTCAGATTTCATTGTTTGTGCAAAACCATGTGTCATTTCTTCATAGATTGAACCAAAAATGATGTCATCCACATAGATCTGCATTATGAGTATGTTGCCCTCTTTTCTTTTGATAAAAAGTGTTTTATCGACACTTCCCCTATCAAAATGGTCATCAAGAAGGAATTTTGTGAGTCTTTCATACCAGGCTCTAGGAGCTTGTTTCATACCATAAAGTGTCTTCTTGAGTCTATAGACATAGTTGGGCAATTAAGGATCTTCAAATCCCTTAGGTTGTTCTATAAATACTTCTTCTTGAAGTATTCCATTTACGAAGGCACTCTTAACATCTATTTGATAAAGTTTGAACTTTAGATAGCATGCAATGGATAATAAGATCCTAATGGACTCAAGTCTAGCCACATGGCCAAATGTTTCCTCAAAATCTATGCCCTCAATCTGTGCATATCCCTTGGTAACTAGTCTAGCTTTGTTCCTAGTGATGGTTCCATGCTCATCAAGCTTGTTTTTGAATATCCACTTTGTGCCAATGACATTCTTGTCACTTGGTCTTTTTGTGAGGTACCATACATCATTTCTTTTGAATTAATTTAGTTCCTCTTGCATTGCATTGATCCATTCAGGATCCTCTAGTAGCTCTTTTACTTTCTTTAGTTCTATTTTGGAGGTAAAACAAAGATGACCAAGAATATTTTCTATTTGTTTCTTGGCCTTTACACCTTACCTTGGATCACCAATGATGTCAGAAGGTGATAAGCCATTAGTTAACCTTGAGTTCTTAGCGGTGAATTCTATCTCCCCATCTTCTTTCTCAGATTCAAGATCCAAGGTAACTAGTTATCCTTCATGTGAGGATATATCTTCTCTTTCAACATTCTTCTTTATGTGATCATCAATGACCACATTTATGGATTCTTCAATGGTGAGAGTCATTTTGTTGAAAACTCTAAAAGCTTTGCTCCTAGTAGAGTATCCTAGAAAAATTGTCTCATCACTTTTAGAATCAAATTTTCCTAAGCTTTCCCTATCTCTTATGACATAGCATGTACTTCTAAACACCTTGAAATATTTTACACTTGATTTCTTGTCATTCCATATTTCATATGGTGTCTTAGTGGTGCCTAGTCTTAAAAATACTCGATTAGATACATAACATGTTGTATTGATAGCTTCGGCCCAAAATCTTTTGGCTAAGCTTTTGTTTGTTAGCATGACATTGGCCATATCATGTAATGTCCTATTCTTCCTTTCTGCCACACCATTTTGCTAGGGTGTTTTGGGAGCTGAGAATTCATGCTTGATTCATATTTCATCACACCACTTTGAGAACTTATGGTTCTCAAATTCACCTCCATGATCACTTCTGATTCTTTTGATGGCAAGCTCCTTCTCAGTTTGCATTTTCTTGCACATAATCATAAATTCATCAGAGGCTTCTGATTTCTCTCTTAAGAAGGCTACCCATGTAAACCTTGAGAAGTCATCTACAACCACGAAAAAATATCTCTTCCCTCTTAAACATTTTGTCCTAGTTGGTCTAGCTAGGTCCATATGAAGTAACTCCAAGGGTTTTGAAGTCCCTATTTGAGTTAGCTTCTTGTGGGAGGCTTTGGACTATTTTCCCATTTGGCAGCCCTTGCAAATGGGGTTGTCAACCTTGTTAGGGCTAGGTAGATGTCTAATTAAGCTCCTACTGCTAAGTCTAGTAAGATCCTTGAAATTTAGGTGACCAACCTTTGATGTCATATAGTTGTCTCTTCGGAGTGAGAGATAAGGCATGTTCTAAGGTTGTCCTTAGTTGGTTCAATGATATAACGGTTATCACTTGTTCTCAAACCAATGACAAAGGTCTTCCTTCCTTCCTTATCTTTTATTTTACATCTATCTTTTGCGAAATAGACATCATACCCTTTGTCACAAATTTGGCTAACGCTAATCAAATTATGTTTGAATCCTTCACCATTTAAGACATCATTCAGTTTTGAAATTCTAGGAACCTCCATAGTGCCTTTTCCCATAATTCTTGTGGAGTTTCCATCATCGAATGTGACTCTCCCATCTTGTACCTCAGTAAGATGAGTGAATAATGACTTGTCCCTAGCCATATATTTGGAACAACCACTATCAAGATACCATCTTGAGGTGTTTCCGACTCTTAATGCCGTATAGATGACAAGACACTTGAGGTCATCCTTTTTAACCCAAATCTTTTTGGTTTTGGACTGAGCTAGGTTGAGCATCCTTTTCTTATATTCAAGGTTTTTATTTTCTACTTTTTGAAAGTAGCTTATTTTTCTTGCTCTTTTATCATTTTGGCTTTTCTTTTAGAACTTTGAAGCTTTCAAATCTTTAGCCTCTTTCTACAGTCTACTTTCATGTGACCTCTAAGTCCACAGTAGTAACATGTAAATGGTGGTCTACTAGAGGTGGATGCATATGTAGGGTAAAATCGGTTCTCTCTCCTTTTATCCTTGTTGGTAGAGTTTCTATATTTAAGAGAAAAATTTTAATTGTCCCAATCATATCTTCTTTTATAATTGTTCAACCTTCTTTTGATAGGAGTTGATTGGTTGCCATATGACCTTTTTTATTTCAATAAGGATATATGGTGTGTGTCCTTGGTATCTCCCTTAGAGAATGAGGTTTGCCCTCTTTCAAGAGATGGAAACTGTCCTAAAGGTTTTTTTTTCTTTGGAGGAATGAAAAGTCCTTCCAACATAAGTGTTGGACTATTGTTGAGTGACTTAGGGTGAGGCATGTGTCTTCCCTTTTGCCTTGACAAATGTGTTCTTAGTTTAATGAGTAGTTGAGTCATTTGAGTTATATCCTAGACCACTCATGTCACCATGTTCTTTGCCCATTGAGATCATTCTCACAAAATTTCCATTTCCTTGGGCAATTAGACTAAGTAGTTTTCTCTTTTGTTCTTCCAACTCCCTTATTTATTTAAAGAACTCACATGTCCTACCAGATAGCTTTGAGCAAGTATCCCTTAGGTTCACTTTTTTGCTCTCAAGTTGATTTGTCTCTTTCTCTAGTTGGAGTATTCTCAATTTTAGATTATTGTTGGCTTTTTTCAACTTTTTCTTTTCAAATATCCTATTGCCTTTTTCTAGAGTGACAAACATCCTAGACTCTTTGAGTTTGGATTCTAATTCATTTTTTCTCTGACTCAGTTATCCCTTTTTTTCATAAATAGTTCACTAAATTCACAACTGGGGTTATCAAAAGATGTGGTTTGAAATTGAGAGATGGAGTGTTCCAAGGAAATTGATTTACTGATCAACTCCTTCTTTTCTTTCCTTAACTTAATGTTCTCTTTTTCTAATTTAACATTCTCCAAGAAGAGTTTGTCAAATGCCTCTTAAATTCCCCCATCATCTACTTCCTCGAACTCTCTCTCACTATCACTCTCTGATTCAATGCTATTTGTGAGTGAGGTCACAAGAGTGCTCTAGGCCATAAAGGCTTTAACTCCTTAAGACATCATCATCACTTAATTGAGACTCACTTTCTGACTCATCTGAGTCATCATCCAAAGTTGCATCCATGGCTTTTCTATGGGTTTTTAGCTTCTTCTTGTTGGCACATTCTTTGGCATAATGGCCCTGACCCTTGCATTCATAGCAAATAGGCTCATCACTACTAATTTACTTCTTTCTAGAGATTTGGTTGGACCTCCTAGACAACATCCTCTTGTAGTCCTTAGAGTCTCTTCTAAAGAATTTTTTAAAGTTCCTAGCTACTTTGACAAATTCCTAATTAGATTCATTCTCGGACTGAGACTGCTCTTCAGCCTTAAGAGCAATACCTTTCTTTTTGGTATTTTGCTTGAAGGTCATTTCAAAGGTTTGGAGAGATCCCACTAGTTTTTCTATTACTATGGTATCTATGTCTTTGCTTTCCTATATAGTTGTTACCTTAGTTCTAAACCTCTCGAGAAGTGACCTAAGAATTTTTATTACTACATCAGCTTGTTTATAGGTTTCCTTAATCCAGCCTTGCCATTCACAATGTCTTGTAACTTAGTATAAAAGTCAATGAATTATTCATCTTCTTCCATTTTAAGTTCTTCAAACCTTGAGATAAGCATTTATAGCTTAAACTTCTTTACTGCACTTGTTCCCTCATGGGTTATTTCTATAAGTTTTCAGGCTTCTTTAGCCGCAGTGAGGTTACAAATGCGTTTAAACTTAGTAGGACTTACTGCACAGAAAATGAGATTCAATGTCTTGTAGTTTGCAAGGTGTGCCTTGCGATGTCCTTCTATCCATTCCCCTTCGAGGTTAGTGGGTTTTGTCCACTTGGTTTGGATAGCCATCCACATAGATAAATCCATAGATTAAAGGAATGTGCTCATTCATATTTTCCAATACAAATAATTTAAACCATCGAAAAATGGTGGTTTTATGGTAGAGTATGACTCTTCCATGTTGGTCCTTTTAGGCTTCCTCTAGATGAATAGGATCTTTGGCACAAGTTGTTAAGCCCTACACAAGCGACCTTGCTCTGATACCAATTGAAATTCTATCCTAGAGGGGGGTGAATAGGATTAGTTACACCCTTTGACCTATTTTACCAATATTGTATTTTAGTTTACCAATTAATGTATGTAGGGTCAAGTGATTCAATTATCCTTTGAGACTAGGTTGACTAATCCTCAATTCAATAGCACACAAAGATGATCATAGGTACAACAATTACAATGAACACGAAGTAAAGATATCACACACAACCACAAGACAAGTATTTATAGTGGTTCGGCACTAAGGCCTATGTCTACTGCTAAAGCTCAATCTAGAGCTTCTCGTAATTTTATTCAGATTAAAGTACAGACAATCAAGGTAAAATTCACACAAAACCCTTTCTACCTGCTAAGCAAGCTTTACCTACACTCTATGTTTCCGAAGAGTATAATACTCCTTCAGGTGTCTCTGGTGAAAGGGACTTAAACAATAAATGATTTGATAAATATAAATTTACCTCATACAGGTATATATTGTAAGATGTACCAGTTGTGAATGCTCTTACTTATGAGCTGATGTGCCTTTTCTTCCATAGATTGAAACGCAATAGAGATTTTCTTTTAACGCCTTATGATTCTCTAGTTTCCTTTCAACAAATAACCAATGTTGTTCTCCCTCTTGATATTTAATATAGAAAGCTTAGAGGGAGATCACACACATTTATTTTCAGTAGTACAAGATCAATCACTTAGTAAAAACATAAGCTTTTCGAATTTCAAACTTGCTGCACTTCTCATAAAAGAATTTTTCTTTTTCTTAGATGTCTCTACTTTGAGCCTAGGGTATTATTACCATTTTATAGAGTTAATCCTAGTCTTAGTCCGTATGATTAGAACATTTTCTAATAGACAAGTATTGGGAAATCTCGGATTAGAATCTCCAAAATTAGATATATTTTTATGAGATTTACGGCCGTGATCGATCACACTTTTTTTGTGATCAATCACAAATGTGTGATCAATTAGGGTCTGAGATCACAACTCTCAAGACTTTGAAAATGCCCTAAAATTTCACTTGTGATCAATCAGCAGTGATTGATCACAGATCTTGTGATCAATCAGGGTCTATTTTTCTGACTTTTTTCTGTTATGCCTTTTTTAGTTTGGGTCTTTCTCTCCCAATACATTGGGACCAACACCTATGTCTTAAAACCCTTCTTGCTACCTCACACTCCCATCTTGGGTTTATCTCCAAATGTTTTAGTGCATTGTACAAAGTGTGGGTATTTTCTGAAGTTGTGCTTATCATGAGCATCCCTTGAGTTTTGTCTTTAGTATGATTCATCTTTGGCATCCTTGCAATGAGTCTTCTTCTTGAATCTTGGTCTTGTTCTTCACTTCCTTTGACTTGTCATTGTCTTGGTCTGTAGGTCTTTAGTCCTTCATTGTCTTCTTTCTTGTGAGCTTAGGACTCTTCCTTAGACTTTGACATAGTACATTATAACTCATTTATTTTGACCATGGGATTGACAATACATTTCTCAACAATCTCCCCCTTTGTCAATTACATGGCAAAACCTTTTAGTGCCCTTTTACATACATGACCAAACTTTACATATGACCAAGATAAATACAAGACAAGATCCAAACATGCAAATTCATGTAGATAAACTAAAACTGAGTTGCTCTGGAATGTTCATTAGCAATTGATCTCATTTCACTTTTAGTACCTGAAAACTTGCACACATCCACAATACACATACATTCTTTAAGCATAGTGAGTCTAGTAATCACAGTTGTAAAAGTTGCATGATGTGTAAACATTAAAAAGTAAATCTTGCAGTTATAAATCTTACAGTTTTAAGCAAATGCTCATTTTTAGTTATCCTTATGTATACTCATTTACTTCTTTACTCATTACTACTCCCCCTATGTTATTTCTTCCCCTTTTTTGCCATGCAATTGCAAAGAGATAGTAATGAAAATATAGCATAAACAAGATAATAGCATTGATCCATAAAAAGATACAATGCATAACAAAAAATTGAGACCCAAAGTCTCAAAACACTATTTCTGAAAAACAAAACATAAATGGTCCAAAAAGAAATAAAGATACTAATCCATAGAAACAAAATAAAAACATCAACCATTAGACTCATCTTCATCTTCATCGTCTTCTTCAGAATCTCCTCCTCATTCCTTATCCTTGTCTTCCTCATGGTCCTTATCTCCATCTGCCTCCTCATAATCTTCCTTGTCCTCAACTCCCAGTTCTTCCTCACTGAGATGTTTCTCACCTGCAACCTTATCCTCAGAGGCATTGTCACTGAGGGAAATAAGTGTAAGAGGATCCTGTGGAGTGGCAATAGAGAGGCGAGTCACTATCACCTTCTGATTCCTGCAAAGAGCCTTCTGATTCTCCATACTCTTCTTTACCTTGATGAGGATATTTTGTAGAAGGTCCATCTTCCTCTTCTTCGGAGAAGTAGAGATAAAGCAAGCTAGAGGGGCATGAAAGGCAGTCTAAGAGGCTGGTCTCTAGTTGTGTCTAAAATATGCACCTCTAGAGTGTACTTAGCCCAAGAGTAGAGGTCTGACAAGCATGAACACTAGACTGTAAAGGCACCTACTATGCCTTAAGGATCTGTGATATGAGGATTAGAAATGGTAAGTTGTCGGTAGAATGATTAGCAGTAATGGCCCTCAAGAAGACATAGCAAATGATGGAGGGGAGATTATTACGCTTCCCTTCCAAAATATAATCAATCAGATATGCCATATGGAAGGTGAGACCACTCCTATGTGTCATAGGAAGCAGGATATAGGTAAAAATACTAAATAAGAACTATACAACTGGCCTACAGTGGCTCTTAGCGAGGTTGGTGGTCCATCTAATGGTCCTCCCACATAGACGCATCATCATAGCTACCTTATCCTCTTTGGACATTTGGAGAGGAGGAAAAGGAATTACATCTGGAATACTTGGAATCCCCTAAAACTGGAAATGTAGTCGGGGTTGATGGAAATAAGGATCTTATAGATAGATGAATAAAAGGAACTAGTCAAAAAATTCTCATTGAAAATATATGAATAAAAGACTCTTACCACTCATCATGGACGAGTCCCTTGATTGAAAACACCGGCATCCACCTGTGAGCATATATGCTCATGGAGTTGAACTATTCATAGGGCATCTAGAGCCATAGGCCGTTCAATCACCAAACCCCTTGTGGAAAAGGTTGTCTCATAGTGGAATAGAGAAAATGAACTGCCCTTTTGCTTCTTTGATCTCTTTGATGGTGGTGCTTAGGAACTTGCCGATTCCTTCCCTTTGGAACCTCCCATTTTTTATCCCAATGATTCCTTGGAGGCATTTTTCTTCCCGACTAATTTGTAGTGAGGCATGATGATGAATCGGTGAAGGAATGATGGATGGAGGCTAGGGTTAGGGTTTCTAAGAGAAAAGGGAAGTTTAGAGTTATTTGGAAATGAGAAATGAACCATTTTGAGAGGGTTTATAACTTTTTGAAACTAGCTCTCACGAATCCTGAAGAAGCAGAATTCACAGCCCTAATCTATCATAGATTTTTCATGATAGGTCACACCTGATCGATCACAGATCTCATGATTGATCAATGATCAAATTCCCTGATTCTTTGCAAAAACTCTCCCCCTCTATTGTTTGCCTCTTTGACCACCTCACTTGCTCCTTCCCATTTTTCAATTACTCTATAAAGTACAAGTCCAATAGCACTACAAAGGTATTTGAACCAATGAGAATCAAGTGGTTTTGTTAGGATGTCCATAAGTTGATCCTTAGTTTTTATGGAGGACAGTACCACATTCTTTTCTTCCAACAATTTCCTAATGAAATGGTGTCGGATATCAATGTGTTTGGTTCGTGAGTGTTGAACCAGGTTCTTAAATATATTAATTGTACTTTGATTATCCACAAATAGGCTCATTGTACCTTGTATAATTCCCTAGTCCTTAAGCATCTACTTCATCCAAAGAAGTTGACTACATGCACTTCCAGCTACAATGTACTTAGCTTCTAGAGTTGACAATGAAATTGAGTTTTGTTTCTTGCTATGCCAAGAGACAAGACTATTGCCAATGTAAAAACATCTTCCACTTGTGCTTTTTCAGTCCTCTACATCACCAGCCTAGTCCGCATTTGAGTACTTGGCAATCTTCGATGTTGTATCATATAGGTACCAAAGGCCAAAGTCCAATGTCCCATGAATATATTGGATAATCCTCTTGGCCACATTGAGATGCGACTCTTTTGGTGTTGCTTGATATATAGTGCATGCACCCACACTAAATGAGATATCCAATCTACTTGTTGCAAGATAGAGCAGACTTCCTATAATGCTCCTATAGTAGGTGGGTTCAACATCTGCTCCTCCTGAATCCTTAGTGATCCTGTCACTAGTGC
>JAOXJP010230819.1:0-10728 GCA_025762735.1 Platanus orientalis
ACAACATCATCAGCAAATAGCATACACCATGGCACTTCCTCCTGTATGCGCCTAGTCAACTCATCCATAACTAAAACTGTTCATGCCTTATATGGACTAAAATAGGTGGGAGCCTCTTTAAACAAGCTTAAGAGAATAAATTTCTGTGTGAAGAAGGATCGGCCAGCCTTTAGAGGTCTCCTTGGTGTCTCAGATCAATTAATACCTTGATCTATGGCAGCTAGTAATCAAAATCCCAAATTTGGTCAACAAGTTGTAATGATGCCTAGTACTCATGCATAGTCATAAAACTTATTTCAACTAGTTGTTTTCAACCAATATTTGTTGGAGATGATGTCGTCCATATATGAAGAATGATTTGGAAGGCTTGCTTCAATCAGAACATTGTATTTGAGGGTTTGGGATTGAAGTTCTTGCATATTTCACAGTTTCAGCACAAAAGTAAACCTGTAAAATTTTATAAGAAGAAGAAGACATAAGGAGTAGAAGACCTTTAAACCAAGGGGAGGAAGTGGTCTCCACCACTAGTGTTAAACTAGGTGGAGACCTAAACCCATTCCAAGGTTTTAAGGTTCTTCAACTGTAGCCAAGAGGAAGAAGAAATACTAGAACATGAAGTCAATTTTCAATATTATTACATAACTTCCTTGGTTAGTTGCGGGCTCTATAAATAGAGTCCCACGGCCAGGTTGCTTATTACAAAATAAAAATTATCCAATAATAGCCCACTCTTTACTACTCCCATGACTAAAATAACCCCAAACTACAATTATTCACGAAAATACCCATAAATGACATCTAAGACTAAAATACACTCACTACATGTGACGTAAAATAAAAAGAACATGTAAAATAATAAAGAATGGTACTAATGGAACCATAGCATGGCCATATCTCTCCTACGCCTTCTCTGGTAGACCTGAAACTCTCGCTTGGACCCGATGTCCTCATCACCCTTCATCTAAATACCCAAGTCACGAATGTTTCCTATCAAGAATTATCTATTTACTAAAATCGATAACCAGGTAGAGCCTTCACAATTAAGGGTACTGTTCAATGTTTAGTGAAATAGACAAAGAAGAATATCTTCTTCACATCACAAGATCTCTTTTACACGCCTGATTTTATCTTGACAAAGCTTATTTGCTTTGCTCTAAGCCACTTATAAAGGAGACATTGTACTTTATTGTTAAGATTTTATTTAATCCACAATCCTAGGATACAATATTTTTTTTTGATAAAGTAAAGAATTTATTAAAAAGGGGATAAGGCATCCCCAAAACCGAGGAAAACAACACAAAAGACAAGGTTACAAGGAGTCACAACCAGTAACAATCTTAACCCACCCCAACTTCAAGTCTACAAGGGAACAATCCATAAACTCCTTACAATTGATAGTCCACAAAAGACATCTATCCTTAGCTCTCATTAGGACTTTATAGGCCGGTTCCTCATAGTTCTCAAAGACCCAATTATTTCTTTCCAGCTAGATAGACCACCAGATAGCCGGAATAAATAAACGCCATAACATCTTACCCATTCGATTTCTACAAGGAGGGATCCAATGCTGGAAAAAAGAGGGGCAAAATTCCGGGGAGACCCACATCACATTAGCTTCCGAAAGAATAGAAGACCATATTTCCTGAGCAAAGGGACAGTGCAAAAAAAGATTGGCCACAAGTTTCACCATATTAATTAAACAAATAAGAACACAAGATTTAAGAGGAAAAACCCAATTCAGGGAAAAGCCATGGAGTCGCATAAGTTTCACCATACTGAAAGAAAATATGCATAAAAATGCCTACAGCTCGACCGATGGAGTGGTGACTTAATCACTAATACCACCTTGGATCATTAGTAACATTAGGCTCAACAAAATAAAAATCTCCCACTTGGAGCCTAATTACAACCTTTCTTCAAGACTACCAGTTGCACTTGTGAGAAGCTTTCTAACACCATGAAAACTCAAGCAACTCTCCTTATGTCTAAGCTTGAAGAGAAACTGAAGCTAAGCACAACTTCAATTCATTAATTGTGACCACCTTTATGAACATTTTGTAGGATTCTAACTTGTAAGAATCTTCTCTACTCTCAACATCTTATCCTCTAGGATTGACCTTTTGAAATGATATATCATGTGAATGTGCTTGGTTCTAGCATGAAAGAATAAATTCATCTCAAAATGAATAGCACTTTGATTGTCACTATATAATCCATTGCTCTCTTGCTTCTTATACAACTCTTCTATTAAGTCTTCCAACCATATCATTTCCTTGCTAGTTTCTGTAGCAGTAATATACTCTGCTTCTATACTAGAAAGAGCAATAATCTTCTGTAATTGTGATAACCAACTATTGTATTGCCTAAGGTGAAGATATACCCAATAGTGCTTCTTTCATCAAAATCCTCAACCAAGCTTGAATCAACATAACCTTGTAAATTAATCCTTGATTCTCCAAAACACAATGCTATATTAGTGGTACTTCTCAAGTTTATTAGGATCCACTTAACCACCTCTCAATGCATTTCCCAGATTTACTCATAAATCTACTCACTACTCCCACTACATGAGTAATATCTGGCCTTGTACTGACCATGGCATACATCAAACTACCAACAACTAAAGCACATGGGACCTTAAACATGTATTCTTTTTCTTATTCTATCTTATGAAAATCTTCTTTAAAAAGTTTGAAGTGGCCAGCCAATGGTGTTCTAACTGGCTTAACATCTTGCATATTGAATCTGCTTAAAACTTTTTCAACATATTCAACTTGAGACAACTTTAATGTGTAATTCATTCTATCTCTACTAATTATCACACTGAAAAATCTATTTTGCAACACCCAAATCCTTTTATTTCAATTTTTTTCGCAATTGTTCCATCAAATTGTTTATTTCATGTATATTTGGTCCTACAACAAGCATATCATCTACATACAAAAGGAGTATGATATAACAGTCTTCAAAACTTTAATATTAACAACAATGGTCTGCATGGCATCTTTTATAACCATTATTACACATAAATCTGTTAAATTTAAGGTACCATTGTCTTAGGGCTTGCTTTAAACCGTATAAACTTTTTTTGAATTTACACATCATTCTCTTTTTTCTTGTAAGAGCATATCCTTGTGGCTGATGCATGTAGATACTTTCTTCCAAAGCATCATGGAGAAATGTCATTTTAACAACTAACTGCTCAAGATATAAATCTTCTACAACCACAAAGTTTAAAACAGTTCTAGTTGTGTTAACTTAACTACAGGAGAGAATAATTCAAAGTAATCAATACCTTTCTTCTATTGACACCCTTTCACAACCAGCTTGGCCTTGTATCGCTTACTGCTATCATGTTCTTTTTTCAACCTATAAACTCACTTGTTATCCAATGCCTTCTTTCTCTTAGGTAGTGAAACTAAGTCTTATATCTAGTTTGATAACAAGAATTGCATTTCCTCGTCCATAGCATCTCCCCACTTAGTTTTAGTTTCAACCTACAATGTTTCATCATAATATTCAATGTTCACCAATATCAGTTAAAAACAAGTAATACAAAGAAAGAGAAAAACATTGTGTAGGTTTAGTAGTTTTGAAGGACCTTCTTACTGTAGGAATAAGTGTGCGAGGATCCACTTATAGATTATTATTTTCATGTACATCTGAGACTTCATTTTCATCTACATTTGGCACATCATTTTTAGATATTTTCTCAATTCTACAGACTTATTTTCTATTTTTCTTTAGATTTTTCTTAACCTTATACATGACTTTCTCATTGAATATAACATTTCTACTTCTTAAGTTTTTTTTTACTTTCTTCATCCCATAACTAGTAGCCAAAATCATTGAACCATATCCAATGAAAGTATATTTTTTAGATTTTTAGTCTACCCTAATTCTATTTTTAACGTCAATATAGACAAAAGATATGCAATTAAATGTGAAAGATTTACCTCCATTTCAGTCCATACTCCCTCTGGCAATCTACCATCCAATGGTACTAAAGGTTCATGATTAAATAGGTATGCAATAATGTTCATTACATCTACTCAAAACTACTTAGGCAATCTAGCAAGTAACCTCATGCTCTTGAAGTGCTCTATAATTATTCTGTTCATGTGCTCTACTACACCATTTTATTGTGGTGTGTTAAAGATAACCATCTCTCATCTAATCCCATTTGTAGAACAACATTTTTCAAATTCCTTGTTGCAATATTCTCTCCCTTTGTCAAACCTTAAGCATTTTAGTTTTAAACCTATTTCATTTTCAACCAAGGCTCTCCTCTTTTTGGAAACGTCAAATACATTAGACTTATTTTTTAGAAAATAAACCCATCATTTTTTAGTAACATCATTGAGTGACAAAGTAAAAAAAGATCCACCAAGGGAAGGTACCTAAGATGGCCCCTACACATCCGAGTGAGCCATTTATAACCTTTATGACTTTATCGACCTTCCTACTTTTGAGAGGTTGACTTTATTTTTCTTTCCAAAAACACAATCTTCACAAAACTCAAAGTCCAAGGATGTAAGATCTGGTAGCTTGCATTTAGAATGTAGAATTTTTATTCCTTTTGCACTTATATGCCTGAGTCTACAATGCTGTGTCTGAGTTTACACCGATGTCAACAACTACAATGAAACCTTAACATTACTGGTCAAGAGTATATTTTTTATTACAATGAGCAACAACCATAGACCTTTTCGTAACCTTTCATGAATCACCTGTGAAAGCTGTCAAATAACAAGATCTTGCAAACTAACCAACACATATCAAGTTTCTCTTCAAGTTGGGTACATGCTTTACATCATTCAAATGTCATGTAGCTCCATTTTGAAAGTTGATCTGAACATCTCATTTCCTAATTTTGTTGCAAGCTTTATCAACACAAAGATAGACTTATGAAATCACCTTATACATAATTCTTGAGGCATTCTCTATTTGCAATGACATGAAAGAAGGCACCGGAATCTATAACCAAAGATTATAATCAAATGCAAGAATCAAAGCATCTTCAATAACATCACCTTCAATATTCGTAGAAGCATCTTTTATCTTGTCATTGTTACCATGTTTATTCTTCTTTGCTGCCACAACAGTCCTTTAGGTGTCCCTTCTTACCGCAATTCCAACAATCAACTTTGGGTTTTTCTTATTTTGACTTGTCCCTTAATGTAGATCTCCTGTGGTCTTGCCTCTTTCAGTTGTCCTTCATTTATTTTATACATATAGTGCACTCCCTAATAATTTACCTAAGGATTTTCTATGAACTTCCTTGCTAAGAATAACACTTACAACATCATTAAATATTAGTATACCTGAACCTAAGGAATTACCTAAAACTAACTTTCCCAGAAAATATCTCATTTCCCATGCCACTAACACCACTTACATGAAACATTAAAAAAATCATTAGAGAATCTATGAAAAAAAAAAAAAAAACTAAATGCATTATGGTTTTTCCATCAAATTACACTAAGGTGGTTTTCATTGGCCAACCCATAACACAAACCAACTCATTGGTCTAACCACATGCCCATGAGAACAACCCAACCTGCAAGAAACCCAAATTTGGCCTGCATCTGTCACTTTGGGTGGAGAAAAAATCATTCCTAAGTTTTGGTCTTGTTTATGATACCACATGTCAAGCAAGTGACTACCATACAAAATCCTTAGCCATGTTTATGTTTTGTATCCAATTATTGAGATGACTAGAGCATTGATTTGCAACTTGGCACTAAATTGAAATGATGATACCACTTCATGTAGCCCAACATCACCTACGAGTGATGAATTTTCAGAAAGTGGTAGTAGCTTTATATTGTTTTCTTTGTCATTGTAGATGTCATGTTATGGTGCTCCATAGTAGAAATCTCAAAGAATTTTGTGTCTTTTATGACTTCAATCGTCTATACAACAACCAACTCTGATACCAAATGACATAGCTCTGAAGTGGCATGTTGCAGAAGAAAGAAGGCGGCACAACCTAGAAGAAGCAGCACAATACGTGCATTTGTTGCAGGAGTGGGAAGGGTGGTTTGTTTGAAAGAAAACCACAAAAGACTTTGTTGTATTAAAGAATAAATGACACAAAATTTGATGATAGTAAAATCCTCAATGCCAAAGGTGGGACCCTCAATGCCAAGAGTCCAAAACTAAGTTTTTTATAATTTCAAGGTTGTTTTACATCATATGCTAAGTCCCCTTTATGTAGAGAATGAGGGGGAATTCTCTCTACAAATTCCACTAACTAGAGCATTGACTACTTGCACAAAAAATCAAAATACATATTTCCTATGTAGCTAGAAAATATAAAAGCGAACATTTCCCATGTAATGAACCCATTTTTCCAATATCCTTTCTAATTCCAAGATAACTAGTCAAAAAGTTTTAGAAGAGCAACAACAACTAGGAGGTCTTTATAACTCCTCCACCAAACTCCACTAAAAATTGGTTGCATGGGTCAACCCATGAACCAAGACCCGGTCCAATGGGCCAACCATCAACCTGACCTACATGAAACCCAAACATGGCCTGCATCAAATGTATATACTGCAATCATTTTAACCAAGGATTACAAGATACTAAAGGCAGAAATAAAAAGGGAGAAGAAGGTTTAGTGCCCAGGATGAATGTTTTGATTGTCTAGGTTGCCCTGGATTTTAAAATATCAAATGAAACAAACTTTGAAACCAATATAACATGCATCAAATAGTAAACTACCATGTAGGCAAGCTTATGAAAACTGTGGAATCAGCTCAAAAGGAACCTATGATAATTTTTTGGATATCTTGATATTTTGGGCTCACACCCATCCTTTTCTTTTAATGATAAAGAATCTATTCTTTAAAAATGTTCTCTCTAATGAGAATGCCTACAAGAATCCTAAAAAGTATAACCATGACCTTTTTTGGATGGGTTACAACATTTTTCATATTGGTCTTATCTTCTGCAATATTTTTTAACCAATCATATTTCACTTCCAAAACCACTTGAAAATGATAGAGGGTTGTCAAATACTCCATTAGCTCAAAACCAAAACTACCTTTCCTTCTAACAAGTATTTTTCTTTTTTTGGCAGGGGGGAGGGAGGGAATGGAAAAGCATTTTATTATAAAAAAAAAGCAAGAAACAATAAGCAAAATGCACATAAGGGTTAGTTTGAATAAAGAGAAAAATGATAAATAAAACCAACTACCCACTTTTATCACTAGAAAACAACTTTGAGAGGAATCCTCCAAATTAATGGTTATGATGGCTAACAAATAAAAAGAACATCAATGTCCTCACCCTTGGCTATTCCTGAAGTTAATCCACCTCCATAGCAACTTAATTCCAAACAATAGTTGACACCTCTGGATAGGTTTGAGATGAATCTTCTGATGTAAGCCAGAAAGATTGACTATTGTTTTCGCTAAGTCAATTGTGATTTCCATTTCAAGGAAGGACTATGGATCATAATACTTCATGTTTCGTCAAACCTACTATGGTCTCTACTTTGATGGTTGCATGTGCTAAAACTTTGGTAAATTTTATTTTGGTTTTCATCCTAGTCCATTATGGACCAAGAGTACGCAAAGTTAGAACACCAACAAGATAGGCTAAAAAGCCACTAAGTTTTTGCACCCTTTATACTACATATTAGTAAAGGGAAAGCCTCTTCTCCTCTGAACAAGAGTGCAAGAGAGTAAGTCAGCTTGATCTAGATATTCACTTTCGAATCTAAGGGAGATGAAGGAATCAACATTTTCAAAAGAGCAAGGTATTGCCTTATACTTGCTTAAGGGGTTCATATAGCTGCTTTAGTATGCCTTATTGAGTCAATTTGAAGCCCCACAATCTGGCTAACAATCTAGTGGTGGTAAGTAAAGAGTTATAAAAAAAAGAAAAAGAATTCTTATTAATTGATTGTGATTTCTATGCATCTTTTAAGAGGTTTAAATTGACTAAAATAAAGGCAAAGATAGAAATCAATCTTATCTAATCTACTCCTAATCTAATAAAATCATATCTTTATTCATAATTGATACTGGAAAGTCCCATGGCACTTTTACTAAATAGAACATCAACTTGCTAAAGTTTTGAAATAGTCTCAGTCAACAACTTTGGGGTAACTTTTGAAGTAAATCTGCATGAACTCTATAAAAAATAGCCTCCATTTCATATACCATTAGAAAGATCTATGAGTCTTGTTTTCAATGCATTAAACGATATGAAATTTGGACTTTTCTAGAGGAAGTTATGACCATTTTTCTATAGGTTGTCTAAGCTGATTGTCATATCAACCCAAGGCTATGAGTTTTGATGTTTCTTAATGACTTTTCCAATTCCTATGTTGGTCTTTATGAGTCTAGTTAGTTGTATTTTGAATACTTGATCAAGAGTCTTAGGTAATTGAGTCTTGGAACTCTAATTTGTTATTTTGAAAATGTAAGAAGTTGTTAGGAGTGTTTACTCTACTTTGAGGGTTGTTCTAAATCTAGTCTTATATAACCTCATGGTTATGTATAAGTTATGTAAGGAGAAAGTAATACTTTGAATATAATCAGCCTTTGGCTTTTGAGAAGAATGATTTCTTCTATAACTCTTATTCATTTGGTGGATTCCGATTGATAGCGAGTTTGCTTGGTATCTCCTAGGTGGATTCCATTAAGTAGTGAGCATATTTATCTTTTGTTTTATATCCCTTGGGTGGATTCGTATAGGTGATGAGCTTCTTATCAATTGTGAGTGTCTTATTGTGTTGTCTGGCATCATTAATTTCTTTTTTTTCATTATTTTTATAATATTATGTATTTGCATTTCTTAATACTCCACTTCAAATGATTGAGGATTTTAAAGACATCTTCATGTGTTTGAACTTCATGAAAGCTAGTGTTTATTCTTGATCAAGTTGATAGAGTTCATCGATGATATCCGATGAGATGATAGAATTTGTTTATAATGTCAAGCTTAATGATGTTGGTTATGTATTGACCTGTAAGTTGGTGAGTGGATTCAAAGACAACAAAGATTTTTTTGCTTTTTTTTAACAAGGCCTTTGTAGACACTTCAAATTCATAGGATTGTAAATAGCCTCAATTGAGTGGAAAAGTGACCTCTATGGACCTTGCCTCAATAGGGTGGAAGTAACCTCTTTTGGGTCTTACGCTACCAGGCTCAAAATGACCTCATGGGTCTTGTCTCTATTGCGCTGAATGTAGCCTCTATTGGGCTTAAAAGTGTCATTTAAGGTCTTTTACATATGATCCAAAAAGAAGAAGAAAAAAAAAGAGTAAAGATTGGTGAGAACCTTTATAGTGATGACAATGAAATGACAACATGTAGGCAAAATCAACTCTTATCCAATCTTTATGTGTTTGGTCATAACTTGGACTCTTACAATATATCGAGTTGTAGCTATGACATATAACAAATCTAACATGTAAGTGGCATCCTCAAACAAAATGACCAAACAGAGTATATGATAAAAAGACAAAGTGTAAAAGATCATTATGATGAAGAGACAACAGAGGGGATGAAAGTAGAAGTCCTTTTTTTTTTTTTTTTTTTTTGAACGAGCAAGAAGGTTAAGCCTGATGAGCAGTGGATGCTACCCACTAGATGAATGTGATCAAATAAGGGTGGCCAGTCAAGTTTGATCAACCCACTGTAATACTATAAAGAGTTTTAAGAAAAGAGAATTCTTATTATTTGACCGTGATTACAATGTCTCTTCTAAGGTTTAAATAGACTAAAACAATGGTAAAGATAGAAACCAATCTTACCTAATCTTATTAAATCAATTTTATTTCTAGTCTTATCAAATCAATCTTAATCTAATCAAATGTTATCTTAATTCAAAATTTCCATATTTTACTATTTCCATAATATTATTTATTTTCATTTCCTAACAGAAAGTAATTCTCAGCCTTTTGTTTTCTACTGTGGTTGGGATTTACAGATAAACAAATCCATCATTGAAAGGCTAAAAGATGAACCTTAGAATTAAAATTTATAATGAACACAAGAGATCTAACAAGAAATCTAAATGTTTTGAATGAGCACATGCATTTAGCACCAATGAAAATTTAATTCCACTAGCCAAAGAGAGTGTGTAGCTAGAGTTTCTAATAAAGAGCTGGTCACAACCTGTTACATATTTTGGAACTGTCTAGTGTCTATATATTATTGAGCAATTAAACATTTATTGTGCTTATTTGATTTTAAACTTGTGGTTTTGAAACAAAAATTATCCATTTTACTGTGTAAAAAGAAATATTGTTTATATGGAAACGATCCTTTCAAGTTGTGAAGAGGCGTCTCTTCTTAGAGACACCTTTTGATTCTTTTTGAGGGCTAAGACTCTTCTATAAATAGAAATATCTGATGCTAACTTTGAAATGGGCACATCTTGGGACAAAACGCAGAGAGAGAGTTTTATGTTATCTTCTTCTTTTCATTCCTTCAGTTCGAGCAAGAGTCTAAGAGATCAAAACTTTTAAAGAATGCGTGAATGAAATTACTTATTTACTCTTATGCTTTATGTTTTAGTTCTTTACCACTAAACTTCACGCCTCAAGGCTTACATGGCACTTGAGTGGCTCACAAGGGGGGTGGCATAGAGGGCCTGAAATCATCTGCGACACCTCCCCTCAAGGGCCACTCAGAGGGGGGGATCAACTCACATTTTGGGATGTCACATCACCTCCAAAAAGTGAATTTATCCCCCTCTCTGAGTGG
>JAOXJP010230820.1:0-10728 GCA_025762735.1 Platanus orientalis
CTACAGATGTCTGCCATCAATACTCCTTACCTTTCTTTTGTGTGTGGGTGTAGCTAGCAGATCCTTTCCTTTAGAATTGCTTCAATGACGAAATAATAGAGGTATCTAACCACTAAAAATTCCTTGCATCCAGATCTGCAAATCACTGTTATTTTAAATGACCATGCATCGAGAGCAAATCCTTTGCAAAATAAGTCAAAAATACATTATCCGGAAACTGTTTTGAATACAGGACATGTATACAAAAAAATTTAAAATTTCAATTTGGGTGGGAGTTTTTTAATACACATATGTCATGCTGTAGACTTAGAAAGTGGGCCCACTCTTGACAACGAGTTTGGTTAATGTATTTTTAAGACGATTTGTTCTCCCATGCATTACTTCTCTATGGTCTTCCCGTTAGTTAACCAGATATAATTATTTTCTTGGTCGGGTTCACAAGTGCAGAGAAACTTATTAGTTTCCAGTAGAAGCGAAAAACAAGCCTTCCAACTTCTATTGCGACCGGAAAACAAGTGTTAGCTGGAACATCTTTTTGTAACCATCTATAGTAATGGTAATCATAGGTAAGGAACGCTGGGAAGACTTTGAAAAAGTCGGTTAATTTACTTGTTTATTTTTTATACTACGCTTGGGTTTTACACCACGCTGACAACCGAATCAAACAGGTAGCGCTTTACATGTATTCTGGTCTGACGGCCGCCGATTAGATTAGATTTGTCCTAGTGTAAGCAGTCAGATTCATTTCTTGGGTATGTCGTTCTGATAGATTTTGGTTCAACATACAAAAAAAAAAAAAAAAAGTTGGAGATCGAGCTCTTTAACTTACCTCGTAAACAGTTCCTTGCAACAGCTCGTCTCCCTTTCCATTCCACAGATTTGAATGATGAAGAGTACTTCCGAGCAATCTACACTGGACAAACCCAAGAAATGCTTCAGCGGCTCTCGAAGAAAAGCTTCATGAGAATTGGATCGGCCATCAAACTGGTAAGATGAACTGTTCAGATCTAATTGGGTTCGACTGTTGGTTTATATGATTTAACTGTGATTCGCTTCAATCATAAGTAAATTGTAATAAAATACCAAAAAATAAAACAATTGGCATTAGAAGGTTTATGATTGGGTTTTTAATTTTAAAACATACCGAACAACAGAACAATTCATTGAAAGAGTGATTGGAATTTGAAAAGATATATTTCCAGTTTTTTTTCCTTCTTAATTTGCTAAATTAAAACCAGTTGGTTTTATTAGAACCCAATTGATAAAAACCAAAGGATTTTCATCGTTTTTGACTGGTCATATTTGGCTTTTGACAGATTACGGTTTTAAACTTTTATAGAATCATTTGGGGTGCAGGCTTATTCTCAGCGTTTAACACTAACAGCTTGAATAAGTTGACTAAGTATCATTGGGATGGAGAATGGCTGCCCTATGCTATTTGTGTCGGGGATCGAGGAAGGGTAGGTCCCACTATTAGGTCCAAGATGGACCCATTTTGGGCCATGAAGAGAAATGTTCGTATGTGGGATTTTACTTAACTGCCATTTGTGATCATCCAATTGGATACCCGATATTGAATGACTAGATAATTGGATGGTTAAGTTCCTATCCAAATGAAGTCTCTCGTTTGCTTGGTTAGGATGTTGATCCTGGTTGAGGCCAGTTCCAGGAGCGACAGTCCATGTTAATAATTGATGGCCATGGATGCACACTGCACGGTTGATTTTGAGCAGTTGGCTTTCCATTTGAACTAAGTGATCAACTACTAAAAGTTAAAATTCAAAATCACTTAATAGGTGGTGCAACACGTTGCGTGAAAAAGTGAAAATCATCTATAGTAATTCACTTGTTTTCTGGCATTGTGTTGTACTGCCAGATAGGCAGGACTTTAACAGGTCATAAGGCGGCAGGAGAGGAGTCGTTCTCTCTTAAAATACATTAAATAGAAACTACCATGTGGTTCACATGACTAAATAAGTTTCAACCTATTAACCCTTCAACCTTGTTATGGTTTAACAGTAACACGAGATATTTGGTGTATAAAAAGAAAGATGGCCACTTCTTTGCAAAGAAAAATTACTTAGATCACCTAAACATTTTCTTGTGGGTGTATGCAAGAGGATGATGAGAGTGGGCACGGAGGTTCAAGTCATCTCTAGAGAGACAATCAAACCATTATCTCCAACTCCCCATCACCTTAAGAGCTTTAAGCTCTCTCTTTTAGATCAGTTCATTCCTCAACTTTATGTCCTAATCATTCTTTACTATCCCACGAACGGAGATTTAGTTTTAGCAGTAGCGAAGTCGAAAACGCCGAAGGATCCAATCGGCTAAAGAAATCTCTGTTGGAGACCTTAACACGCTTCTACCCGCTTGCCGGAAGGATAAAACACAATCTGTGGGTTGATTGTAACGACCAAGGGGTAGACTATTCGGAAACACCCGTGTCGATTGTCACCTCGCCCAAGTCCTCGGACGACCTGAAGTGGAGCTGCTAGATCAGTTGCTTCCATTCACAAATCAAAGCTATGCTGGTGATGTACAATTAGCGGTTCGTATCAACATCTTTGAATGTGGTGGAATGGCGATCGGCATATGCATTTCACACCGGATTTCTGATGATTAATTTCTCCATAAGCACATTCCTCAACGGCTGGGCTGCCACGGCTCGTGAGGCCAGTGAAGATATAATATGTTCCAGGTTCGACTCCGCATCCCTCTTCCATCCCATCGATTTTGCCGGATTCAAGTTAAATGTCGGGATCACGACAGAGAAGTTAGTTACAAATTAAGAGATTTATCATCAATGCAACGAAGATAGCCGCTCTCAGAGCCAAAGCCGCTGACAGCTCCTCTGTTGTTCAACCCACACGCGTAGAGGCGGTGTCGGCACTAGTTTGGAAGTGTTTCATAACTGTGGGTGCAGGAGTAGAATCAAAATCCTCTAGTCAATTTGTGGCAACCCATGCAGTGAACTTAAGGGGGAGGATGGTCCCACCAGTGCCTGAACATTCTTTCGGAAATATCTCCGGGTCGACGATTGCACCGTTGGCAGTGGAGGAAGGGATAGTGGGTCAGCTGAGGGATGCAATAAGGAAAATGGAAGGTGATTACATCAGAAAACTACGAAGTAATAATGGGATTTCTATGTATGATTCCTAGACGAGCTTCGTGAAGTATATTCTAAAGAAGAGATACAGTATTGCACTTTTAGTAGCTGGTGCAGGTTCCCCTTCTATGAAGCAGACTTTGGGTGGGGAAAGCCTGTTTGGATGAGCGTTGCTACTATGAATTTCCAGAACTCTGTCGTTTTGATGGATAGGAGATGGAATGATGGGATTGAAATCTGGGTGACCATGGAAGACCAAGATACGACAAAGTTCGAGTCTGACCCGTAGCTAGCTCCTCGCGTTCGTTTCGTCAACTTAACTCGGTAGCTGTTGTATCAATGAATTCAAAAAGGAGGCAGGTCGCTATTCGCTTGGATGACTTTAATTGGTTTGGACTTGGACCCCGTCATCTTCCATGGAGTTTTGAAATGGCCGTCTGGTACTTTCTTTGTTTCTCTATTCTATGTATTATTGAAGCAATAATAGTTTCTCCTTGTATGTAAATGAGGAGAGCAAAGGATTTGATTTCTTCAACCACATGCTTTCACCACACAAAACTAGACTTTAACAGTTAGTCGGTCGTGATGATGTACCGAGAAATAGCTTCCTTTCACGCCAATCAGATGGTCTATAGTTAGCTCAGGTCCTCAATTGAACTATTCCTGCACACACTAGATAACACGGCATCAGGAAGCTAGGACCGGCGGTGGGCCGGCTTCTACCTCTCCGATGGTCAAGTTAGGGAGATCAAGGGGACTGTAGATGGAGCCTTTTTACTATTAGGGTTTTCTCACCTCTCTTTCTTGAGTAATAAGCCGATGCCTCTATTTATATATTCATATTAGGGTGAATAGCAATGAAAACCACGTGTTGCTCTCCCCCTCCATCGTCGCACGTTGCTGCCCCCTATACCCTTGTACGTTATTGTCTCCCACAATTTCTGTTATGTTTTCTCTGGGCATGCCTATCCTTTTCTCAAGACTGGCAGGTCTGTTGATAGATTTGTTGTAGAGGTTATGTGCTCCATATAATGGTTTTCGAATCATGCTTATCCTTAGGCTGACTTAGTAGGGATCGTTACCTTCGGCATCCGGGGCCTTGCCAAGGATTGGGGGCCTCGGGACCCCGGGCGACCTTTGAGTGTCGAGTGCCATAGATGAGGATCGGGATTGTTGACACAATCACTCAAGTGGCTGTAGGGCGGTTCTGGTTCGTGGTCAGGGTTTCGGTCTCTGCAGTCGTGGGGGCTGAGAGCTAGAATCTTCGGGGCCCCCAGGTCTTCTCCTTGTAGGGTCGCTCTTCCGGGTCTCATTTTTATAGGGTCATGGTATTTTTCACCATCAGCTGCCCTCTATTCCCAGGTATGAGTCTACGATGGCCGAGAATAAGAATTGTTTGCACTTGTTGTTTTACTACTTTGGCGTGGGCGGTGTGTTGTTTCGATTTTCGAGGAAGTGTTAGTTGGGACGAGTACTAATGATGGCCTCGCATTTATTGCGTCTCAAGAACCGAGAGGCCGTGCGTGCGCTGGTAGGAGGTCAGATCAAGGGTCACATCATTTCGGGTTTCTAGGTCATCCAATGGTTGTCGCTTAAGCCTTTTGAATTCTGGGGGATTCGTGCGTTGCCTCGTTTCCCGGTCTTATTTTCCCAGCCATCGGATGGACGACACGTGTAGGGTCGGGAATAGCCTGGGTTTCCTATAAATGTGTCATTTACCTTCACTTCGATTTTCTTCGTCTTCGTTTCTAGCCCCCTGTTTCTAAGGCGATTTTTGGCAACCCTCCACGCTCCAGAAGTAGCACTTAAAGCATTCGTGCCTCCGTTGCTCATCCCCTAGCAGCCTATTCCCGCCGGACGGCTGCTATTCGCCATACTCTGGTGTGTTCACCTCCATTTCTCATGAAGGTACCTTTTCTTCAGACCCCTCTATTTTGTTTGCTCTTGTTTCTCTTTTCCCTCTTTTATTGTTTCGTCGTCGAGTCCCTTCTTTCTTCTCCGACGTTCTCTTACTTTTCCTATATTTATTGATCGCTATTAGTCGGTCTTCCTTTTTCCGATTGTTTTTGTTTTAACTCTAGTTTACCCTTTCCGGTGTCTACTTTTTATATAGATGGTGTCTAGGGATACCGTGAACCAGATGGTTGATGGAGCCGATGACTTATCAGAAGTCCGACAAGTTCTCCTAGGGCAGGCTACCGAGTCTGCTTCGACCAGTTCTTGGGGGGCTGCAGGGGAAATTGCCCCCGAGGAGGACTTTAAAGCCGCTCAGTATGACTTTGAGTTGGGGGCAAAGACCATTGCTTAGTACTATACCACATACCAAATCCCCGAGGGGGTAGTTCTCACCACGTCTCATGAGGCTCGGGCTTTTGAAGCCCCCTGTGGTAGTGTCGCGTTGTATGAGCAGGTCCTCATAGCAAGCTTTAGGTTCCTGGTGCCTAGTTTCCACAGGGAACTGTTGCTTTATCTTGGATTAGCACCCGGCCAGTTGATGCCCAACGCTTGGCGGATAGCCATCTGGTGCATGGTCATGTGGGAGCTCACCTTCCAAGGGTAGCACCACCTTACTCTTAGCAAGTTTTTTCGCTATTACACTATCAAAGAGCAAGACCGGGGTGGTTCTTCTTTGCTAGCCGGGACCCGCCACTAACCTTGGTAACGGGGCTCCCGAGCTCAAACAACGGGTGGAAGACCCGGTACTTCTTTGTTTCGGGTAAAGATTGGGAATGTCCCCTGGGAGAGGTTCCTGAAGTGAAGTTTAATCGACTTTGGGCGTCAATCGTCAGCCTAGTGGATAAGTTCCTATTTCGTTACAACCCGTCATGCATTTTCATTCTACTGTCCTGTCTCTGACTTACCCCCCCTTTTCTTTTTATAGATATCGAAGCAAGCGAGTCATCTGGTGAGGAGGAGGATCGCATAAAGAGGGTGGTGAATTACCCTATTCACGCTTTCCTTGACCTTGCCACTCCCGACCGACTCTTTCAGTGTAGATTTGGGTCTAACCCGAGTAGATAGATCCTCATACTAGGCTGTTCCTTTCCTTTTCTTTCTCTGTGTATACCAATCTCTGGTCTCAGGTACATTTTTGTGCAACGATGAAAATTGATAGGAGCTACCTCGCCAAGGCAAAGGAGATCAAGGAAGCAGCCAAGGGGGGAAAAAGGTTGTTCAGCCGACGACCACTCGAGCGGGGGCGTTTATGGCCACAAAGAAGAGGAAACGCACTGTCGCCCCATGGGGTTCTTTTGAGCCCCGCTTATCCAAGGTGGCCTTGGCTTCCTCTGCTCTAGTTACCGCCCCTACCACCATCTCGGTCATTGATCTGGATGACATTGACGATACCTCTTCCATCCCAGCCGAGGTCTAGGCAGCGACCTCCCAACCGACAACTCCCCCGGCCACCTCCAGTGCCCCTACCATGGAAATGCCTGCTCCCACAGCTCCGGTGGCCCATTCCCCCATCTCAGGGGTCCGTTCTTCTGCAGTCATAGCATCGACCTCGGCTCAGCTCGACTCTTCGTCTGTTCCAGACCAGGAGGCAAACGAATCCATCCTTGGTTAGACTCCTGGCTGATGAGGGCTGGCCCAGGGGGCGCACGTCTTTTAGAATGTGTTCCTCCCTCCGACGTCGAGTATTTAAAAATGCGTCTCTCCCCGGCCGGTGTGCACAGAGATATGATGTACTACATGGCCAAGGTAAGAAGTCCCGTCGTTTGTGCCTTTCCTGCCTTGCTCGTTGTATTTTATTTTATTATTATCTTTTTCCTAAAACCTTGATTTTATTTGTTGCAGACCGTGGCTTTAATGGCTTCCTTTATCGAGAGGTATAGATATTGTGAGCAGGTTAGGGAAAATAACCTCGACCGCTTGGTTAAAGTTAGGAATGAGTATCTGACTTTGAAGGGGGAGGCAAAGTCGGCTATCGAAGGTCTAAAGAGGAAACTAAAATGGTCGGAGGAGTCCCACTCCTGTCTGTTGAGGAAGGTTGTTGAACAAGAGGCTCATATCGAGAACCTGAGTCTCTGCCTGCGAGATTCTGAGGCAGAGATCAGTTGGACCAGAAATGAAGTCGGGGCTGAGAGGAACTGGCACATCAGGGCCGAGAATGACCTCAAGACAACTGTTGAGAACACGAGGAAGAAGGTTGTCGAAAAGACCCTAGAGTGGGTGTGCCTGGAGCTCGAGGCGAAGAAAGAGAGGGTGAAGCATGAGGTACTGGAGGAAGCCTCTTGCGAGGCGGAGGCCAAGTACTTGGCTTCGGGGGCTATTGGTCTCGTCCAGGCTGACTGTTTCTGGGAGGGCTTCGAGGAATTCCAAGATCTCATGGCAGAGTGATTCCCCGATATCGATTACTTAATTATCGGGCCCAGAGAAACCGAGGCTGAAGTTCAGGGAGAAGAGGAAGAGGTCAGCCAGGATGCCGTCGTAGTGGCCAACGGTGGAGACCAAGAAACAATGACCGAGGCAGCGGTCAAAGTTCCAACAGTCATGCCCAGGGAATCTACCCCGGGGGATGTAACTGGGGATGCCAACCCCAAGGAGTAGTTGTTTCGTTTGTTTTTTTTGTAACCTATTTTGTCATAATGAAAATCTTTTTGAGTTACGTTCCGTGTCATTTCTGTTTCTTGTATTCTTTGCGTAAAAATAATCAAAGTATTGGTTTTAGTGTTCGCCCAACTATTCCTTGAGCGGCGAGGGGAGGGTTAATAATGAAGATTCCTAGAGTTGAGATTGAATGAATACCGGCTCGGGTATTCTAAATGTAGTATCAACACATAAGTGGGGGTATAGACGTACTTACTTGGTAGCAGAGGACTATAATGCAATCATTCCCCGTCTGACTCAGGTTATCTCACGAGGCTATTCCTTTGCCTTTTCTTGCCTGGGAGGTCCCTTCATGGGGTCAGTTTCATAATACGGAATGGGTCATCCTTGTGACCTTGGGGTTAGTCTTATAACCCACTATCGGATGTGCCACCTTTGTGGCTTTGGGTCCATCTTCATGACCCAAGTGTTGGTTGTTACCCAGGGACTAGTCTTATAGTCTGAGGCTGAAGGTCGTGCCATCCTCGTGGCTTTGGGGTCATCCTTGTGACCTGAAGGTTGGTCGCACCGTCTGGAGCTAGTCTTTTAGCCCAAGGTCGAAGGTCGTACCATCCTCGTGGAGTTGGGGTCAACCTCGTGACCTAAAAGTTGGTCGTGTCCTCTGGGGCTAGTCTTATAGCTTGAGGTCGAATCTCGTGCCATCCTCATGGCCTTGGGGTCATCCTCATGACCTGAAGGTTGATAATTGCTGTCGACCCTGCATAATTCAGGACACGTTAATAATTAGCATTGCACTTTAATTTCATTAATAATATTTTTTCAAGTGTTCTACATTCCATGGTCGTAGCAAAGGCTCCCCTTGCGGTTTCGAGGTGATAGGTCTCGGGCCTGTTACATTGCATTACCCGGTATGGCCCTTCCCAGTTTGGCCTCAACTTTTCCTCTGTCGGGTCTTGGGTTGCTTAAGTTACTTTTCTGAGAACCAGGTCCCCGACAACGAACCTCCTTGCCTTCACCCAAGAGTTATAGTACTTGGCCATTTTTTGTTTGTAAGCCGCTACTCATAGGATGGCTTCGTCTCTCTTTTCCTCAAGCAAGTCGAGGTTGTTTCTGAGCCCCTCTTCGCTCCTTTTCGGGTCGAAGCTTGCCGTCCTATGTGAGGTTATCCAGATTTCCATTGGCACCACTGCCTCGGTTTTGAAAGTCAGCGAAAAAGGAGTCTCCCCCAAGGAAGTTCTTGCAGTGGTACGGTAGGTCCATAGGATACTCGGGAGTTCCTTGGGTTAAAGGCCTTTCAAACTTTCGAGTCTCTTCTTGATCATACTCAGTAGAGTTCTGTTGGTGACTTCTACCTGGCCATTAGCTTGAGGGTGAATGGCGACGAGAAGCGTTTTTTGATACCGAGTCCGGCACAGAACTCCTAGTACTGGGCATTGTCGAACTGTCTCCCGTTGTCGGTGATGATGACTCGGGGAATACCAAACCGACAGATGATAGACATCCAGGTGAAGTCTCGAATATTTCTCTCGGTGATTTTTGCCAGGGCTTTAGCATCTACCCACTTGGTGAAGTAGTCGATGGCCACTACCAAGAATCTCATTTGCCCTTTTTCCATGGGGAGTGGCCCGACTATGTCGATTCCCTACTACGCGAAGGGTTATGGTCCTGCTATCAGAGTCAATTCAAAAGCGGCTGATGCAAGCTTGGCCAGCCTATCGGCATCTTCTTTTTCCCCTCAGGGGACTCACTGTATGACGAAACACCTGAATTAGGACTTTTCTCTCTTTACTACGATAAGATACTGCCTCATTCGGTCATCCTTCGCGCCATACTCTCCTTATACCTGTCCGACCACCAACTGCGAGTTGCTCCTGACTTTTATCCTTTTCGCCCCAAGCTAGCGGGGAAGGCACAACCCTATGATCATTGACTCATACTCAACCTCGTTGTTGGTTGCTTTAAACCTGAACCTTATGGCGTATTCAAGTTTATCTTTCTATGGTGTAATCAGGACAACTCCACCCCCAGTAATGATGCTAGTGGACAATCCATCTACATGCACGACCCATTTTTCCTGGTCGACCTTTTCAGCCTGTGTGTCTCGATTCTCGGGCTCAGCCACCGGGTCATAGGTATACTCAACAATGAAGTCGGCGATGGCTTAGCCCTAATTGCTCCCCATGGGTGGTACTCAATATCGAACTCGCTTAACTCTATCGACCACTTTACTAGCCTCCCTGAAGTCTTGGGCTTGTGTAATATCATCCGGAGTGGCTGGTCCGTTAGGACTTGGATGGCATGGGATTGGAAATACGGTCTTAGCCTTCGAGTAGTGGCGACCAAAGCTAAGGCCATTTTTTTTGCCCTCAGGTATTTTTCTTCTGCTCCTCTAAAGGCTCTGCTAGTGTACTACACTGGAGCTTGCACCTTGGCCTCTTCTCTTACCAACACCAAGCTTGAGGCTATTTTTAAGACCGATAGGTACAGGTAGAGTGTTTCCCCATGCTTCGGCTTGTTGATCATTGGCAGGCGGCTAAGGTAGTTTTTGAGCTCGCCGAAGGCCCTATCGCACTCCTCGTCCCAGTGGAAGGCCTTTCTCAACAGGCGGAAGAAGGGGAAACATTTATCAGTAGAACGAGATATGAAGCGGCTGAGGGTCACAATTCTTCCGACTAAGCGTTATACTTCTTTCGTGTTTCTTGGTGGTTGCATCTCGAGTATCGCCTTCACCTTCTCGGGGTTGGCTTCTATCCCTCTTTAGGACACCACGAACCCGAGGACCTTTCCAGTCAACACCCTAAAAGTGCATTTGCTGGGATTAAGCTTCATTTTGTACTTTCTCAAAGTATGAAAAGTCTCGTCTAGGCCCGAAAGGTGTTGTTTGATTTGAAGACTTGTTACCAGCATGTCATCCACGTACACCTCAACGTTCCTACTAATTGGGCCCTAGAACATTTCATTGACCAGTCTCTAGTAGGTCGTCTCGACGTTCTTTAATCCGAACGGCATGACTCGGTAGCAGTAGAGCCCTCGGTCGATAATAAACGCAGTTTTCTCTTGGTTGGGCT
>JAOXJP010230821.1:0-10728 GCA_025762735.1 Platanus orientalis
ACTTGTATACTTGCAAGTAAAGCTACCATGGATTTTTGGTTCATTAAGTTGGATCATTAGTCTAGGTGTAACACCTACTTCGCGACATGGAAGGCAATCAAATCCTTCCAGTTACCAATGCCAGATTCTTGAATAAATAATATCCTTAGAGTGGCTCATAATGGCCTAAAGGGAACTACGTCGGTTTGATCCTATCATATCCAGGTATGTAGGCAGTCCAGGTTCCCACCTGTCCTGGATGCAATCACACCCCTTAAAAAAATCATGGCCGATCTCATTAAAAACCAGTAATGGTAATGAGATGCAAAAGTAGGCAATCCCCAGTCTTAGGTTAAGATATCTTAAGGGAAAAAAGGGAAACATATACATTACACATGATGGAATGGGCGTGGTGAAAACCCGTATGGGCACCACAAGTAAAACAATCTACTCACGGCAAGATCAAATCCTCAATGATTACATTAAAAACCAGTAATGGCAATGTAATGCAAACATTAAACGAACCCCAGTTCTAGTGGAAACCACTAGGGGCAAAATAGGGACAAAATACCCAAAATCCCACAATCAGACTACAGTCGGGCTTGATCCTGTTTCAGAGTATGTAGGCAGCCTACCATAACAAGACAGGCACAGCCCTATCATCACCCACCTATCTATCTCTCTTTGAGAAATATATCACTCTGTTCTATAACTACATGATGCATTTCTCAAAAGGGGAAGTGGAAAACATGAAACATGAAAATATAACTTGAGAAAATTGGGAAGGCACATAAATTTTGATAAATTTGAAATTTTTATTAATATAAGATGTTGCTACAATGGAGGGCACTCCACCCTAGTTCCCTACACTACTCTCAGTCCCTCATTGAGTCAAGGCTACTGAAACCCAGGAATTTGGCACCAAATGAAGGCAACACTTCTGCATTCACCTCCAAGGTGTCATTCACTGCATTGACATCTGACTGTGCCATGTTGAGGTTATGAATAGTCTCCCCATAGAGTCCATCAAATTGGTCCATCTCTCGACTCATCAACTCGCCCTTGCAATGGTCCACCATATAAATGGCTCGGTGAATAGAGTTTCCCACATGGTCGACGAACCTCTTGCAAGTTTCTAGGCGATTCATGACTCTGTTGAAGCGTTCCTTTAATGCCTCCATCTGCATCATTAACTCGTCAACATCCCTCACTAGTGGCCCAATCTCATTTAACACTCGAGTCTACTGGGTAGTTAAGTCATCCATTTTGATCTCTTCCTCCTGGAGGCACAAGCAAATGTTATGCTCTAGTCCTTTCAACACCTTGATGTCTTTTGCCTCACAAAGTTCAGACAAAGCATCAAGGAGACACCTCATTATGCCTTTGAACTCGAAGTTGTACACACAAACCTTTATATGGTCCAACGTGTCCAAGATTTCTTAACAAACAAAAGAAGTATTCACTTCCTTAGTAGATAGGCCGACTAAACGCCTAATCAGCATGTCAATCTTGTGGCGAGCCTCAGTAACTCTTGCCTCCACCTCTCCAGTTGTAAATATCTTGATTATATCTGCAAAAGAAATCAATGGTATCAGACTATGAAAACCGAGCACATAACTAGCAAGAAACTTAAGGTATACCGCGGTCAAATAAAGGCTCGACACCCTCCCTCTCGGGTGAAAAGGACCCATCTCGCTTCATGCATAATCCATAAGGTTCCCCAACTTCGGGAACACTGGCAACTTTTCTTTCGGGAGCCATGTCTACAACACAAAACAAAAGTATAAGTGAAGAAACAGGGGCAATACTCTTATTTATAAACATGAATGGTCACAATCCTTCAAAAAGGGGCATCTTGGAAAGCGAATGAAATGATAAATGCATTCTGTTGCGATGGTCCAAATTCAGCCAATGCCACTTAAGCATCTTTTGCAAAGTGACAGTAATACATCATTGGCAGGAGGACCATGCTAGCTTCGATTCAGGGGCATATAAATATATTGTTATGGCGTTTGCTGTAAAGGATGCAATACTTGAAAAGACACACAGGGCTGTGGCTTCTGATCTTTAACTCTTATAAACTCGCCATATTCGGCTCTCATAATGCTAAAGAACAACCACACTTGACCTTTAAAGTCAACCCATTGTGACTCTCATTAAGTCACGTAACTTGTGGCTCTTATAATTCCCATAGTATTTTATAGGCAACCCCATGATATCTAACTCTTATAATGTCTACCATATCTGACTCTTATAAAGTCAAATAATATATGACTCATAATGTCTACCAGATTTGACAATCACAATGTCAAGCAAACATGACTCTTATAATGTCAGTTATATTTAACTCTTATAAAGTTGGTCTTACTCGACTCTCACAAGGTTGAGTAAAGAAAATAGTTCAAAGAAAAAAGTGAGGAAGACAAGATAATAAAAGACAAAATATTATCGTTTCTTTTATTTCACAAAAAGTTCTTACATCCTCCCCATTACATTATTTTGGGAAGGTGAAAAGGAGGCATTTGCATAAAGTCTCTTCTTCGGTTAGGGAAGATTAAATTTGATCACCTCGCCTGACGGGCTCCTCACAAAGGTAATCTATGTTGGAGGAAATTATAGAAATCCTTGATTCGAGTGTACTCCCCTCCATTAATCTCACTTCCTGAGTGGCTGTAAGAGCCTCAGTTCAATCTTGCACCCTCATTAGTTCCTCTTGGGCATTAGCTAAGGCATTGTCAATACTAATCATTGAATCATAGACTTAATCCAACTTCTCCATCAAGGTCTTCCTCTCAACCTCTACAGCATCCAAGTTAGCTTGGGCCTTAACATTGCTCACAATATTTGTAAGTTCTGATGCTAGCAATGATTGCCTGATCAAAGATGCAAAATACATCTCTATTCCTTGTTGAAACCCATCATTGCAAATGTGGGTCTCTACGTCCTCGAACAAAGCCTCTAACACCATCTCTAGTACTAGTGAGATTAGGAGACAAAGGTGTTAAGGCCACTATATGTGCAAGCAGCTCTTGGTGAATTACGCATGTTGAGGCAATTTTGGAAGAATGCCTAATGGTGCTAGTGGTGCTCATAATTTCATCTGGGAAAGTAAAACGAAGAAGTGTTAGCAATGGTATACAAAAATACGTTCATAATAAGAAGAAAAGCTAACCATGACCCATGGGAGGGATTTCAATAGGATCCCGCCTCATAGGGAGCTCCTCTTCAGCAGTTGGATCGAATAAGAAAGAAAGGTTCAGTACACGAGAAGACATGTATGAATAACATGAATAGTGTGGAAGGAACAATATATATACCTTTCTTAGAGGTTGCTTCATCTTGAAGATGGTCTTTATCTACTACAGATGACTCCGAAGGGTTTATGTTAACTGTCAACCCTTCTTGGACTAGGTCTTCTTCTTGAGTTGCCTCTACAAATGGTGTCATATCAACCACAATGTCATCTCCCTCAACACCTAAAGTTAGGAATAGGTCTTCATCAGCCGCGCTAATAGCCCTATCCTGGGACTCATCAGTTTTGGGAGGGCCATGAACTATAGACATCCTAACATCGGTAGAACTAGGGGGCTCAGCATCACTTGAAGTTTCCTTATATATATCCCTAGCAACCTAGTCACTTATCTTAGCAGCAATTGGAAGTGATTCATCAGAACCTTTGTCAGTGTTTCCTGACTCATCAGCTAATGGAACTCCTTCCCTAGAACCGTTGCTCCATCTCTGGTCATCCTTCTCAGAGTCTGCATAATCCACCAATTCTTCTATTCCTGACATAACCACGTCTTATAGGTTGTCAAAGGACACATGAAGACCTATAAACCCCTCAAAATCTTATGAGAAATTCATATATGTTTCTCTAAAATTTAGCATGGACTCAAGTAAGTCTTGTTGCTCCTCGAGGGTCATGGTGGGACTAATCTTGTCCACTTGGCTTATTGGCAAATCTGGCCCCGAGACGCAATGGTCCACTATTTCAGTCACCTGAATCACCTAGGGGTGACTCCCATCAATAGTCGGTCTCTATACTTCAGGGGGCATCAGTTTTGCTAATTCTTTGGTGGAGGCCTATAAACAAATAACAATAAGGATAAAGAAACTCAGAATAGTAAACATACTAAAGTCACAAGTATACATGAATATGCTCTTCAACAGGTGTGGGTGAAGGAGGATTCTATGGCTCTTGCTAGAAAGATGTATGAGAAAACCCACAAACTTCTCAAATACTCGAAGAGGTCCCTACTCTAGTAAAACTTTGGGACTCAGCATCTTTGACTATGTCCTTCCCCTTGAAAAGGACATAGAGCTCTTCCCTGACCATTTTGCGTGATGTAGCTAAGGCTTGCTAGATCTAAGCCGCTGCTTCTTCTGTATCGATGGGTTCGTCACCAAGATGAGTAGGCTGATCGGTGGCAAGAGAACACTTGACCGCAAAACAAAAGGCCTCATCTTCTCTCAGGCATTTCTCCACTGTCCCATAAGTAGATTCAGACGTAACAAAGGGTAGACTCCTTCCTATGGTTGCCAACTCCTTCCTAATATTCTCTATAAGAATGGGAAGTGAGTCGCAAGTCACTGATGAGGTGTCTTGACCGGTAAGGAAATATCCTAGAAGCTCCCACATGATGTTAGTCACTCTTTTGAAGATGTAATCCAGAAAATGACCCTCTAAAGCATAGCAGTTCATGGTAACAATTAAATCTTGCATAGATGCCCCGTGCTCCCACAGTGTTTCCATCTCTTATCGAATTATGTTGTAAACATTGTACAATTGATGATGGGATGCATAACATTGAATACTTGATGGACCTCTTGATCTTTTAGATGCCCCGGGCTTGATAGGAGCAGCATCTCATTCATCACGGCTCTCGGGTATAACCCTTCGCTCGGTAAAAACATGGGAAGGGTAACTAAGAGGCTGCACTGGGCCCTACTCATGCATCACAGACAATATGTTGGCAAGTTGTATATGATCCTCAAGAGTCTCGCCCCTTGACACAAATTCTCTAGTAGAGGGTATTTCACATCGTTCTACCACTTTCGTTGGCTGTCAGGGTTCTTCAATGGGATAACCCCCAATATCTTCAAAATCATCCTTATGGATAGAAGGCATCTATTCTAGTTCTCTTGCCTAATTAGGAGATGGAATGATTTGAAGTTTTATCCCACGAGACCTGCTTCTCGCACCTCTTTTCCTCTTTGGTTTATGGGGTTGTTCTTCCTCTTCATCCTCTTTAGTGGCCAAGGGAGATGGTGGAATCACTTCTCTATCTTCTTGATGGTCCCATGGCCGCTTCTTAGATCTCTTGGGCCATTACACAATCAATGTCTTCTAGGCTTAAGTCTTATTGCAAGACTTATCAGCCATTATTATGGTGCCTTGACCGTCATAAAAAATAGCATTTGAACTGGCCCTGTCCTCATTATATCTCACAATAGGAAAAAATGAATTATACCACCACTTGGCATAATGGTAATCGAACTGAAGGTTGTCCTGCTCGGCCATCTTCTCGGGTATAACTGCCTGACTACCTGTCCCCAACCTCACAAAAAGTAGGTAGGCCTCTTGAATCCTTTACAGAGTGGCCGCCATACCTATTATTTTCATATGGGCAAGGAAGGAAACAAGTCCTTGAAAATAGGAGAATTGATGAGCAAACCTATGAGGGTTGTAGGCCTCTACATGGAAATGGTTGTTCCTTCTCCAAGCTAATTCACCACTCTTTAGAAAGCAAAAGTACACCCAAGCCTCTCCCGATAATGACCCATCATTTGTTAGGGTCTGATTACCAAATAAGTGATTTGGGATGAGGACGAGCTTCTAGGTAAAACAAAACAATGTAGCAGGGCGTAACATCATCTTCACTCTCTAATTTTTCAAAGTGTTGATGTATGTGATCCTACAAAGGTCTCTCTCTCATCTCTGATAAATAGAAGGAAAGTGTAGCCCCAACCATGCAAAGAAATAATGAAGGGGAAAGTATACCAACTTCTCCACGATCCAGCCTTCTCGGAGACCCGCTTCTACAATATCTCATAAACCACTATATAAGCAACAAAAACTAGGGACCGCTAAGTTCATGCATACCCTGTCAGCAAGATTAACGGTAGCAATAAACACACCAGGGCGAATACGTTCACCCACATTGCTTGGGAGAGCCCATCCACTTAAAAAGGCTGAATATACCCCAGCTAAGAATGCGCAGGCATCAAGATTGACACTTCGTCGGATATTATCCTTGGTCCATGGTAGAGGTTTACTCCTAGTAGACATGCCCGAAGGACCCTGGCAAATACGGCTAAGTCAGCTGCCATATGGAACGCTTACATCATTGAACTCATAAAATAGCTGGAATAGTCTTTGACATGTAGTGGAAATCATCTCAAAATGCTCATTGAAGGGAATATATTCCTCCATTAACCACCCCTCAAAAGGTAAGTGGCTTATGCCAATGAATTCCCACAACGAGATCTCCAGCTCGCCATGTTGACATAGAAAGGTGTTAGTGTCGGGGCACCACCTTGAAATTGCATCTACCACCTTCGCATGATGCTTATTGAAGTTGCCAATAGAACCGCATAGTGCTTTGATCATTCCAATAGCATCTATCTTTGTGCGGTAATGGTTAAGGCAATGCTCTATGATAGCCTTCCATTTCCTTCCTCCGACTGAGAAGGAAGAAGATCCTCCGTAATTGTGGTTGACCCATGCCGCCTCTCCCAAGAGAATCTTTCAAATTAGGTTCTTGAAATCATTGGTTGTAGAATCCTTAAGAGTTTCCCCTTTCTCAATAGAAGGAAGAAGTGTGTCACGAAATAAGTTGTTTTGGCAAGCCCGATCGTCCAAACAATACCAACCCTTGCAGATGTGCCTAATATAGTTAGGAGGACTTGGTGAATGATCTGTTATCGAGTTAAGGAATTCAGGATTAAAAATTATTCGGCTATAAACCCATTCATGTTTTTGACGAATTGGAGAAAGGAGGCTCTCGCAGCATTCCCAGTCATACAAAAGTTTCCTTCTGGGAGTCATAACTCTGTAAAGAAGATAAGCCAAAATTAGAAATTTAAGTATATACATTTTAACATCTTACAAATATTTGCGCGAGTGTGTGCTTTTAGTGGTGAATGTGGATTATGGTTTCCACTTGCGCATACTTTTGTGACAACGAGGATCAGCGTCACGACGCTCGATTGTGGGCAAATGAGAAACTTTCAACTCATTCGCGCCCAACATCTCGCAGCAAGGAGAACGTAAATGAGAGGTGCCTTAACCCGTGAGTGAATGCAAGGAGAATGTTTTACAATCACTCAAGCCAGCCCAAAGGAGGCGAATGGTTACCGGAAACCTTGTCATCGCCTGAGACGAAGACTGGGACTCCTGGATGTGCCTTAGGGCTCAAACATGGAACATATCACACTACAAAAAAAAAATGGTTTTTAGCAGCATACTTTAGGAAGCGTTTTTTCTACAAATGCTACGAAAATTATAGTATTACATAGCATTTCTCTAAAAAACGCTCCAAAAATGTTGCTAAATGGGTTAAATGACAAAATAACCTAAAAACGATATTTATACAGTGTTTTCAAAACGCTTCTTAAAAAGATGAACAAAAAAACCTGCAAGACCACCTTTAGAAGCGTTTTCAAAACGCGTCTAATAGCGCTAGTGCAAATCGCTTGCAGAGCTTTTTTGTGGACATTCTTACACGTTTTCTTTTTTTTCTCAATCCCATTCTCGATTAAGCGAACCCTTATGCAATCTCCGGTTCTCACTATTTCTCTCTAAATCCCACTCGTTTGGTCACTATTTGTCTCTATCTCGCTCTTGGTTTAAGATTTTGTCATCTGAAAGTAGACAAAGTGGAAGAGTTAAAGATTGTGTGGAACTGCAGATGCATCAGTCTACAAGAGTAAATCTTGAGTTCTACCCCAGAGATCATCAAATAGGAAGGGCTAACTTCTGTGAGTTGCTCTCGCTAGACTAATCAAAGTTTTTTTGCCTTGTTTATCACCCTATTTCTTCTTTGGGGAGAAAAAGAAAGATTAGCGAGTTTATGTTTTTTGCTTTGTTTCTCTCTCTCTCTCTCTCTCTCTCTCTCTCTCTCTCTCTCTCTCCCCTCTACCCGGGATGCGAATCTAGGGTTTTCCACCCAAAACGTGATGTTTGAGTTAGGGTTTCCTCCACCTCCTCTTCCTATTCTTATTCTTTTTCTTTTTCTCAAGCTATTTAATCTCATTTGGGCTGAATATCATTTTCTCAGGGATGTGTGAAGGAGGCTCTCAAAACCAGACGGTGATTTCATCAGAGCCCAAAGACGGCCTGGCCTCTTTTTCATACTTTCTCTTTCACTACAACCAGCTAGTCATGTGCCTTTTTTCTATTTTTCATATTTTATTTTTGTTGAAGGAAGACAATTTGCTTCCCCTATGTGATTTTTTGCTAGAACATGACAATCTTATTGTTGATTTTTAATTTGCATGATTTTGTCTTAATTTGGTTTATTTTATGCATTTTAATATTTGATTGTTGAATTTCTTTGCATTTTGATCTTTGTTAAAAAACTTTCCCCTGCTTTAGATACTCTTATGGTTAGTTAAAACACATTTTTTTATGTAAATTTGACTTGTTTTGTTTTTCTTTGATGGACAGGGGAGCATTTTATTTTATTTTTGTGCTATGTTTGGGGTTGAATTTGGGAATCTTAGGGTACTTTTTACCAAATAATTTGTGGGTTTGTGATATATATCTTTTCATTTTTTGGGGAGGGATTTTATGGTGGTTTTAGGGGCAAAGTTGCAAGGGTTGTCCTAAAGTTGGTGTTTCATTGGGGGTATTTTTTGAAGGAGTGGTTTTGGACTGGGATTGGGGGTTTGTAATGGGAAATGGTTTTGAGGGTGGAATTTTTAAGGGTTAGATTCCAATTGAAAAGTTGAAGTTGTTGGGTGGTTTTTGCAGCATTTTAGGAGTGGAGGGTCTCTTGGTAATTTTCTTTTGCAGAAATTGGTCTAGTTTGTGTTGAATATATTGGTATATCAGATGACCTTGAAAATAGATCATCTGATATAGATAAATTGTTACATTATCATGTTTGAATAGCAGGGATCCAAGTCCAATTAGATCTGTATGGCTCCAAATGTATTTGCATTAAATTAAAGGGGTATGTGCATATATATACATGTTTATTCAGAACTTCAGATTGAATCAAGGTTGGTTTGGAATTTGTTTGATGACAATCAGATCAGTATACAGACCCTGTTAAAATTTTATGCTGCCTAAGTCTTTTCTGGACATTTTTATACTCTTAACACTTGCACAAATACTGAAATTTATTGTCTTTTTTTGTGAGAGTTATTATACTTGGTGGAGCCTATATTCTCAATGACTGATAAAGAACTAAAAAAAAAAATAGAAGCAAACCACACACCAACACACCTAAAATCATAATAGGAATCAGTCGACTTTGCAATAAAGAAGCCTTAAGTTTGGAGGCAAACAAGTAGCAACTGATATCCGATAAAAGGAGAAAAAAACAGTCTCAATAAGGAACTGTTGCAGTACCCAAATGGGTATAAATAATAGCAAGTGCAGTACTATGTGATCTGTAGGGTAAATATATTCCATGATGTGATTGCTTTCCACAGCTTTAAAGTTTAAATAACTTATCTTCTTTATCTTTCTGGATAAAGGACATTAGAGATAGTAAATTATGTACAATTGTGTGCTGCTACCAATGAATAGAAAGAAATAGTATGTTGCAACTGAGATTAGCACAACCCTTGCTTGAAGAAACTTCTATAAACCAACTTATTATCAGAATTATTGTTTCCACTCTCCTTGCTCTATGTTTATCACTTATATTATTATTTGCTTTGATACTTACGTCTCGCTGAAAACTTGTCTAACCTGTCATATACCTCTAGTGGTAGATGTAGCTCGATTTTCTCAGTTGGGCTTGGTATGGAAGTCAGTTGGGCTTTTTTAATCTATATTATAGGACTATATTTGATGTGAATATTGAAGCATTTGAGAGGAAGCCCTGGAGGCACCCTAGAGTGGATATGACAGATTTTTTTAACTTTAGCTTGGATGAGGAAAGTTGGAAAGGATATTGCAACCGCTTGGTATTTTAAGTTATTATTTGGTATATGTTTCTGATACACTTTAGTCTAGATTATCTTTGGATATCTTTTTATTTTTTTCTTTTCAATTTTTCCTCATGAAAAACACTCTTTATACTATGCAGATGAGTCAAGAACAAATCCGGCAGCAAGGCACCACGCTGACCAAGATTTTTGAGTCTTTAAGGTCTAATCAGGTGGTTTTTTTTGTTTCCTGATGAAAATCTACTGGTGTTTTAGGTAGCACCTATTTAAATAACCCCTCTCGCATAGTCACACTTATAAGTCGAAGTATTTACATTCTAACTTTTGTTAATAGGCACATGGAGTTGAATCTGAGCATCAGACAGTAGTTACTAAAATAGGTGGGGGCATAAGAATTTCTTTGGCTTTAAGATTTGCATGGGTCCTACTCCTATTTTCTATACCATAAGATCATTGCTAGTTTATCTGAATGAGCTATACAGATCAGGCTTCAATATCAGCTGTTACTGAGCATGCATTGTGCTATCTTCAGTCCCCTTTCCTAGTAATTTATTAATATTATTACCGTTCTTGTGGCAATCCAAGATTTTACCCCATTTTTTTAATCTAATTTGTTGAACCATACAA
>JAOXJP010230823.1:0-10728 GCA_025762735.1 Platanus orientalis
AACATCTATTTCAATTAATAAATACACAAGTATATTTACTATAATACCCTCCTTTGACCCATGTGTATAGGCTCAAATACCCTTTGTCAGGCCACATGTCACACACTAATTGCTAATGGAGTTATACATGTTCATTGAGACTGGAGATGATTTAAAACCCCAAAGAATCCTTGCCCTAAGATCGGATTAGGTGCACCCCTTAATGGGTGCCAACAATATGCCCGCGACCAGCAGGTCACACGTCAGGTTGAAAAAGTGATTTACACTTTTTTGGCTTGCCCCCCCCCCTACATGAAAATCCTGGCTCTGCCCTTGGCTACAGTACATTTTTTTGGTTTTTTTGATATTTTTGAATTTTTTTATTTATATTTTATTTATTGACACGTGTATCTAAAAAGAAAAAGGATTGTCGCTTTAGTTTTTTATTTTTTAATTTAAAAAACTTCCTTTCCACTCTACTTTTCATACTGTATTTTCTTTTTCATCTCTCCAATCCTTTCCTTTCTAGAGTCTTCCTATGACTCCTCTTTTTCCTTCCCTATTAAACCCTTGCGTAATGGGACACAAAGCCGATGAGCGAAGCGAGCAATCTGTGTTTTCTTTTTTCAGCCTTGTTCTCTCTCATTCAGTCCCTTCATCATCCTCTCTTTGTGTTTTCCTTCCTCAACCATGTTCTCTTTCATTTAGCTCTCACTCCCTTCATCATTCAAAACCCCAGTTGCTCCTTATCATCCATGGGTGATGACGATAAAGCTCAGACCAACAGATTATTAAACAGTTTGGGCGTCATCTTCCTCACACAACCCCTCTCTCTGCCACAACTGTTGCTGCGATTTCTGGCGTCGGAGATTACACAGAGGTATGTTCTCAGACTCACTCCCTTTCTTACTCTCATTCCCAGCACATGCCTCTCTCTCCGTCTCCTCTTTTTTCTCTACTAAATTTAGTAGATCTTCTTTGACCTTTGAATTCAAGTTTCTTGGGTTACTTGATCCGTCTTTGGAGGCAATGCTCTTCCAACTATATTTCATTTTTCCTTTTCTAATTGTGTTTTTGGGTTGCAGGGTTAATTATGTGCAATGCCAAGGTTTGAGATTTTCCCATTTCTGATTTTTTACAGCAAAACTAAGGTGTGTTCGAAGAAATGTGGAAAAGAGAAATTCCCAATGAGGCTATTTAGTTTTTTAGAACAAAGGGTTTTGGTGGTGAGAAATTTTGGATTTAGGTTTTCCTTTCCTTCTACTTTGTTATATCATCATTTTTGGGTACTTCTTAGTAATGGAGTTTATTAGCATCCACTATGGTTTCATACATAACTCTAATTCTCATATCTTCAAAAAGTACTTATTATCGCTTGAGATTTGATTAATGAGGAAGAGAGCTTGGAATTAACAAATTTTAATTAAAAAGTAATAAAAGGGATTTACTTATTAGTTTAAGATTTGTTGATTTTGTACTTGCATACCATATTTATGGAAGAAATAAAAAGCAATGGACATGAAACTTTGCTTAATAAGGGAGGATTTTTGGAAGCTTTGATATCAGCTTTCTTTAATTTTTTTGTCCTATTTTATGTTCTTGGACATGCTTATTGATCTCCTTTCTTAAAAACTGTTTATTTATTTATTTATTATGTTTTCTCAATTTTATTTTGTATTGTAGGTTTTGAATCAAAATGATCCACTTTCTTGGATGTCAATCACCATGCTTAAAACATAAAGATTGTTCTTAAGTGGCTTATTTCTCATTGTGTCTTCCTTCTTTTTTTTTATTATGTTTTAATGCTATTTTTTTTTTTTTGAATAGAATCATAAACTAAGAAACAAACTCATTTTTATTGTTGTAATTTATTCTAAATAAGTTCTTTAAATTAAAATATCTAATATGATTTATGAGAAAACTGGATCTATTGATTTAGGTTTGGTGTGAGGTACCTTGAGATGGGTTTGGTTTGCATTAACTAGAAGAAAATAAGACACAACACTTGTTGATCCACATTTCATAACTTTTTCATATTTTATCTTTGAAAAAAGAAAATATTTCAACTTCATTAAAAAAAAAAAAAATGCCACAACTTTTCAACAATTGGTTTCTCTAGAAAACAAGGTTGTGGTGGTTATCAGTATGGGAACCTGATTTAGGAAGTCCGGGATTGATTTTGGTCATGAGTTACTTTTCCATATTTTATCTTCATGTTTTGTATCTCATTTTATATTGTGGTAGATTATGGGAGCCAAATTGTCATTTTTCTTTTCGTATCTCAACCCCTTCGTGGAAATGGGTTTGAGAGCCTATTTGTACATATTAAATGGTTTCTTACCGTGCTAATGGGAGTTCATTTTTTCATGGTTGTTTTAATGTGTAGGTGCCATTGTGTATTCGTTTCATAGTGAATTTGGCTACACACTCTACACAGAGGATTTCCGTTGAGAAGCAACCAATGAGGACATAACTAGGGAAGAACAAATCACAACTGCTCTTGGAGGTGATAAAGTGGACTCTTTTTACTTAGACAAAAGCTATTGTAATCCATCATATTCCTTTCCTTCTTGAGAAGTCACTGCTCAGCAAGTCCACTGTCCACTTCCATTTTTTGCTTTTTTTATTTATAAATATTTTTTATTTTCTCTTACGTAGTAAATTGATATAATTAATTTAATGCATTATTTATTGTAACAAATACATTTCCTGATGACTGGTGAACCATATATAGGAAACATAAATTTAAAATGTTATAAGAGACACTGCTTGCTTGTAAAGTGTGGTTGCGAACTATTTTTTTATGCCATTGATAACAGTTTCTTATGTGCCTTAACTTATATTTTCTTTCAAATTTGATTAATAAAATGTTAATGTGATTGTTTTTTGTTTGTACAGATCAATGATGGCTTTGTGGAGTGGGACCCTTACATGACTTATTTATATTTGGACAGTCGTATTCATACTCTTTTAGGATTTATTTGAATGGTTGTTTGGTTTTTATGTGTTTTGAATTATGTGTTTAAGTTTGAGATTGTATTTGGATTTGAATTGGATACGTGTTTGTTATGAAAACATAGGATATATTAATTTGATGAATTTGGACCAATTTGGTTTAGATTGGGTTTGAATGAATATAGGTGCATACATGTTTCCAAGAAAATTTGTATATTTGATTAATTTGAAACAATTTGGATTGGCTTGGGTTGATTTTGGGTGACTCACAGTTTCTATCGTGGAAAGTAATATTAGAAAAAAAAAATTATTTTCGACAACTCAACAATTGAGTTGCGAAAGATTATAAAAATAAATAAAATTTAACCTTTTGGCGACGCACAGAGAGTCGTGGAATGTTAACTAATAAAATATAAAAAAATTTAAAATTATCTTTGGCGACGCGTTTTTTGCGCCACCAAAAGTCTGATACCCTTATCTTGTTGGACACAAGTCCACTTTTCGCAATGCTATAGGGGCACCTTTTAGCGATTTAATTGGCGTCGCGGATGAGTAACTTTTAATGACTAAAGTTCGGGAGTTACCAAAGACTTTCTGCCACACACCTATTGCAACATGTTGGCGACGCGGTGGTTTGAGTCTTCAAAAAGTTTTGATGACTCATTTTTAAACCTTTGACGACTCTCTTATGTGTTGTCAAAAGTGTCTTTTCTTTTAGTGAATATTTGTTAGAACAAAATACCATATATTTATATAATTTCGAAAGCTGGAGATAGTATGTAAAACATGTTTGCATGCATTTGATAAAGATTATGTAATTCATATCAAAATATGCAATTTATATAATCTTGTCTTTTCCAAGACTTTTTTTTACTTTCTTATCAATACTTGTATATTATCTATTTTTTTCACATCTTATTATTATTATTATTATTATTTTTTGCCGAAATTCGTAGGATTTCATCTTCGTTATTATTGATATATGCATTATTGGTTTCATATATTTCAATTATCGTTTATCTTCATTCACTTTGACATTTTTAATGTTTCACACGTTTTTCATGATTGTTCACTTAACTAGACTGGGAATGGCTTAAGCTATATTTTACATCTATTTTGCGATGGATCGGGTATAACTATGTTTGATTACAACTCCAGACCATGCCAAGCCAAGTTCGAACTGAAATTGAGTTTGTCTGAACTCAACCTGAATAAAACTTCAAGCCTAAACTCTGGGCCCGAAGTTAACTTGGCCCAACCTGTCCATTTTTTAGGCTGGACTAACCTGGCCCAATTGAGAACCCTTAGATGTTTTGTCTAGGACACCATGGGACATCATATGGCCCTTGGCGTCCTGGACACCATCCTAGACAAAACATCCTTTCCTGTTTTGAAAACGAGGTGTGAATGTCGAACAAGTTAATGAGTGGTGTTAATTTAGCTAGAGGTGGTAATTTGTGTTGGTGGGTCATGTTCATGTCATGTCAAGATAAGGGTATATGACAATATGGCTCAACCCGAACCCGACTCATTATTAATTGTGTCAATCATTTTTTATCCGAAACATGTTTACAATCAAACGTAGCCCGTTTATTTCGTATTAAGTTCGTGTCAGGTTCACTAGTTATGTCAAATATTGCCTACCCTTAAATTTAGCCTTCTCAAACTGGCAGTCTGCCCAGCCTATCCTTTACAATTGAAAAGTGTGCCGTTAGTAGGCAATCATATTCAGCGCATGACATGTATAAAATTTGGGTGATGTTTTAAAATTCCCACCCATTTTTTTACCACACGTCGTGTGCTAAGTGCACAGTTTTTTAATGGGAGCAAATGTGCTGTCCAGAATTTGGTGTCCATGACACTAGGGAGCAAATGTTCTGTCATATGGAATAAAATGGGGAGGAATTTGAAATTTCATCTAACGGCTGTCCATTTTATTCCATGTGAAGTCCCCTAGTGTCCTGGACAGAACATTTATTTCATTTTTCAACTGTAGCAAAACCAAATCCTCTACAGTTAAAAAATATACAGTTATTGACAGCGACATTACTCAATGAATTACATGTAGTAGAAAATTGGTGACAGTTTTAAAACATCACCCTTTTTTCCCAAGTGTCATACATTGAGTATCACTGCTAATTAACTGTAGTCTTTTCAATTGTAGAAGATCCTTTGGAGAGCTTGACTCTTCGGCTGATGTCAAAATTATAAGGGACTGAGGCCCATAACTCAGTAACCTCTAAATGGGTTTAATCCATGTGATTAATTAAGCTCAAAAGTAGCTTGAATAAAAGATTCCTTTTCATTTCTTTTCTTTTTTGGGTGGGGGAGGGAGACTTTTAAAGGTTCAAAAGGTCATAAAAATGCATAGTTAAAATACGCTCCGGATTCTGTGCACTCAAAATCTGTGCACAATTCATGTTTAGAAGCATGTGATCACTCACATCAGCATTGAAAAGTGATAAACACGCACCCCAAAAAATGCAAATCACTTTTCAATGCTGAAATGAGTGTTTTTAGCCCCGACATGCATTATGCACAGATTCTGTGCTCACATAAGCAAAGCCGTTTCTCGCTCCGGATTCTAACAAATAATGTGGGCTTTGGATTCTGAGTCTAAATCATCTCCAGTTTGATTGGGGAGAAACCACACCACACTAACTATGGAGTGACACCTAAGGCAAAGAAATTGAGATATATAAGGGTAAAAGAGGGTATTTCGTTAAATTACATTTGCAAGCAAATAAACCAAAAAAACAATAATTGGGCAGCTTGGTACATGCTGGATTAATTCAACATCATACCTCTACAGTCCAACTGGAGACTCTTTGGACTTATGTTCTTTCTATTATTAAAAAATAACCAATAAAAAAAAAAAAAAGGAAGAATGTGGGTACGATGGTATTAAGCTGGCAGCCGTTGAGTATTTTCATAAATACCCATCATATTCTTATTCGTGTGGTATACCAACACACACACATGTTCTGTCAAGATGGTGTCTTGGACACCAAGGGGCACAAATTTGAAACTTCATCTCGGTCCATTTTCTTTCACTTGTTGCCCCCTGGTGTTCAAGACACCATTTTAGACACCAAATTTTGTATAGAACCTTTTCTGCATTTTGTATAGAGCCTTTTCTACTCCCCTTTTAGGCCTTGTCTGGTTGATGGGATTATCCCAATTTTCCTAGTAAAGAAAGTAACTAAGAAAACAGTCTTTGAATTCGATTAGAATAAGAAAATGAATAAATTTTCCTCATTTCCAACTCTGTCTGATGATAGGTTGGAAAGAAAGTCCCAACACCAATTTATAGCAGTTTGCAGAGATGACCATTAATCTTTGATCGTTGTGTCTTTTTCCTCTCAGAATAAGGACGATTCCGATGATTTTGGTTGGAATCAAAAAATTACACTTATAAAAAGGAATATTTCACAGCTTAGAATTGCATGTTTTTCAAGGTAGTATTGAAAGTGGTATTCTAAGCATAACAGATAGCAAGATTTTGGGCTTTCCTAAGAAAATCGTACACAATTCCTAGAAAACCCTCAAAACTCTCATGAATTAGACAAGACCTAGGGGTATGTAGAGGCGGAGCTAGGATTTTCTAGTTGGACGAACAAGGAAAAAAAATTGGCCTCAAATTTGGTGCGACCCCTAATGTCATCCTAAGGTGAGACTGACATTAACGAGTGACACATCAGTGCTGAAAAAGTGGCTTACACTTTTTGGTGATGCTTTTCACTTTTTTGGCGCTGATGTGTTAACACCTGATGTCAGTCTCACCTAAGGCTAACCTCAAGTGGTCACACGAAATCCCTAGGGAAAAAATTTTAATTAAAAAAATATATGAATATATCAAAGTGTATATCAATATTTACTCAAAGAAATACTTCTCATTAAAAAGTCATTTACAATTTGGTACCAGTTTTTTACAAAAAATAATTGCCTATTAAAAATTCATATACAATTATAGTGGTCATTATCCACGACGATGCCTCATGTTCTGAAAGTGTTGAATTCATTATCGATGCTTTTAAAAACATCTTTATCGACATAAGTAATTAAACAATCATTCATCTAATCATCTCTCATGTATATCTTTAATTCAACACAATTAATAAATAAATTGTGTTCGGATTGACCCATATACTCGTATACCCTTAACACAACACTTAACCCATCAACACAAATTTTCATGCCTACTTTCGTGTCCCGCACAGAGGATTTTCCCTCATTATCCATGGTTGTGAATCATCTCTACTTTGAATGGATTGATATAATGCAAATACCAATTAGTGCATATCATGCTGATACCAATCAGTGGGTAACATGATGCATGACAAAGGGTGTATTAACCAAGTTCACACCATCTCCAGTTTGACTGGACATATACCACACCAATCCCTGCTAAGGATGTGACCAATGCGTAACAAATGGTACATTGTAATAAATACTATTTATTTATTGTGTATTTATCGTAAAACCTCCTTTGACCCATATGTATTAATATAAACACCTTTGTTAGGCCACATTTCATGCACTAATTGATAGTAGTGTGATATCTGTCCAATCAGACTAGAGATGATTCAAAATTGTATTGAATATGAATTTTTGGTGGATATTACTATAAATGCACAATAAATATATATTTTTGTATTTATTAAAACACCATTTGTCAAATAATGTCATTTCCTTTATAGAAACTAACGTGTTGCTTGTCCATTTAGACCGGAGATATCATGTGAACCCTTAGTTTATCACCTTCTAATAAATAATTTCCGTTTGAAAATCTCAATAAGATCTTTTGTTTATTCACCTTCTCTCATTTAGATCTATCAATAATGTTTCTCCATGATTATTCATAAGATTGATCAACATTATAATCCCTTATCAAATAGTTATTGTATTTAGATCTCTAATTCTTGTTGGTTTTTAATTTGCTTCACATGTTTGATGTAATTAGTCCTGTCATGGATTTAGGTTGCATTTATGTGTTAAATAAGGAAAACAATTAAACTTCTATTAATGAAAAGTAAGAAGAAAATGTTTTTGTCTAGGATTTTGGTGTCTAGGACCATAGGGATGACACGTGGAAGAAAATGTGCATGAATTTGAGTGGATTAAAAGAAATTTCAAATTCCCACCCATTTTCTCCGAGACCGGTTTATGAACGCTTCCCTTAACAAATGCTCATCATTTCTCCTTGTCAGGAATAGACACATCAGCATTGAAAAGTGATTTTCACTTTTTTGGGGAGCGCATATTCACTTTTCAGCGTTGATGTGCCCGCCACCTGACAAGGAGCAGTGGTTAGCATTAGTTAAGGTGAGCATTTTTTATCCATTCACATTTTCTCCACGTTTCATTTTCATTGTCTTGGACACCAAATCTATCATGGATAGAACATCAATACAGACAATCATTCATTTTTTTTTAAAGGAAAAAATAAATAAAAGAAAATGACAAAATTATAATTACACGATTGTGAGAAACCTTGGTTTAGAAGATAAATTATATATTTATTTATTTATATCATTGAAAGCAAACAATGTTTAAGCAAGGAAGAAGAAGAATGATTGTATGAATTGACACAGGTCTTGTAGGCATGCCATTGATTGACACATGATTTGTGTGTGCGTGTGTGTGTGTTTAATTTGGTGTCTGTTTTATGTCACCTATTTTTCAATTGAACACTCTTTTGAATGATTTTACCCCCAACACAACATGTGTCAACTTATAATTCATCATAGACAATATAGAGAATTTTTCATCACTTAACAACATCTGTTGGTCTTTTTTTAAAGCTTTAATCTATTATGTTTTATTTTTTGTAATAATCTCTTCTGTTATTACATTTCCTCTGTTATACTAAATAAAAAAGAAAAAAATAATATACGGTTATAGGTCTTCATAAACTTGTCTTTAACCACTAAAGTAATCTGGTTAACACGGTCTTTCGAATGACCAAACTTGTTACTCTAGCTTATGAGGTGTTTTTAGTTTCTATGTTAACACAAGCCTATCTAAGCATGCCATTGATTGACACATGTGTATTTTTTAAATTGGTCTCTTATTTTTACACTTAAACACTTTTTTGATCCCCCAACACAACATGTGTCAGCTTATAATTCACCATAAACATTACATAGGCTTTGTCATAACATGATAACTTTTTTGAAATTTGAAGGGGAACAACTTCCCCCACTTGACCCGAAGTGGAGGTTAGCGTATAAGGGAGAAAGTGGACACAATCCTCTTCGTTTAGGTTTACGATTCATTTCAATGTGGCTGCACCCACTTCAAACCTACCAGTTTCAGTTTCTCTTTTGTCACTAGCCCTTGCATGTATATGTAAATACATACATACACATACATTTCTTTGAAAGATTCAATCGCAATTTTTACCACATGTTGAGCAAAGGCATGGATTTAGAATTTTTGTCAATGTGACAGCATCCATTTCAAACCTATCTCTATACATATCCTTTTACCCACATGCATGGGATCGAACATAATTTTAGGATTTTATCACTCAATGGGTTCTAATTATGAGCACATCATGGTGACAGCCTGGTCGTGAAATGCTACTGCTTGGAGATCCTTTTACCGATAGAACTTCTTAGTACCTAAGTCAAAGTACCACGATAGCATGTGAAGTACCACCTTGCAGTGGCGGAGTCACATGGGTCTGGGGGTCCCGCCCCCAAAGTTTTGAAAAAAATCCCAGCTTATACCATTAAGTGTCCAGGATTTTTTTGTTTTACCATGTCTTCTACCACAAGCTGATACGTGATGACGTCATGTTTCAATCAATGGCACGCTTACATAGGCATGTGCTAACACAGAATCTTTCTCGGAATTAATTGGAAGAAAATGTTTGGTCTATAGAGTTTATGGTGAATTTTAACGTGACACATGTTGTGTTTGGGGTTTAAAAAAGTGTTTAGGTTTGAAATAAGAGACTAAATTCAAAAACACATCATCTGTCAATCAATGAGATGCCTACATCAGCTTGTGCCAACACAAACAATCACTCTCCTTTTGAATTTGGTTCCTTTATTAAATGAGAACACATTTTTTTTACCATTTTAACCCTATACATTTTTATAGGTACCTATTTTTTCATTTGAAAACTATTTTTACAGTTTTAACTCTATACATTCAGCCTTTGTGTATAGAACACAATAAAACAAACAAAATCTTGAACATAACATTTTTCCCCTTAGGAAAAACCTATATATGTTGGGTTGAAAGATTTTTATTTTTAGATATTTTGTATTCTTCAATTTTGAACAAAATATTATTCATAATTAATTGATTAAAAGTAATAATAACAATGATTCTATATCACAAGTTAAAAGATATCATAATTGTGAATGCATATACATTAATCAATCTTCATTTTCATTAAAAATAAATAAAATCCTATAGAAATGTATATATGTATGCACATACATGCCTCTCCATGGTATTTATATTTTTCCAATAGAATTCCTCAGGTAACATAGCTCAACTTGAAACTTAAGTCCAATTCATTGCACTAAACAAGTACAAGGAGAATTATGTAAGATTAGATTATTTAGATAATTGTATTTAACATAATTAAAAAATAATTTAAGTAAACTTTAATACCAAGCTTCTTTTTTAATTTTAATGATTTTAAATTATGTTATTTGTGAGATTACAAATTTGACTTATGTAACTTTATATATAATTTGGGTTGAAGTAAACAAAGTTGGATTGAGCTGAGCCTAAGCCTAGACCTAACCCTAGCCCTAACAAATTCTTAATAAG
>JAOXJP010230824.1:0-10728 GCA_025762735.1 Platanus orientalis
ACTTCGCACTGTTTTCACCAGTTTGCTCTTGATTTTAGGCGGATTTCCTTTAAAAATTGATGTTTATTTTGGTCATTTCCCATTTTTGCTCTGCTTTATTTTCTTTCTATAAATCGTTATATAAGGAGGAGACTTTTAGGTTCGATCCTCTGATCCGACTCAAATTTAGCTTCTTAAAGGAAATAGACTCAAGTGGAGCTCTAGATTAAGCTTATAAAAGCTATATCTAGCAAAATCTAGAGAAAAAATGGAATTTTCACAGGTTTTTGAGCTGGGCAATACAGGACTCTTTCATTGCGAGACGCAAGATAGGGCAGCCCTGTCTCGCGTCTCCCTTTGTATTTTCAAGGGAAAATGACCAAAAATGACCCTCATCTCACGAGATGCATGCGTCTTGCACGAGACATCTCGCAAGATGAGGGTCTTCCACTGGTTTTTTGCTTAACATATCCATTTCGTCCCGCATCCCTGCGATACCGAGACAACTCACGCAAGACGGCCTGTCTCGCACAAGATTTTGAACCATGTGCGCAATCTTAAAGTGTTAGTAAGCCAAAAAAAAAGTGCATGTGACTCTTGGTCAATTTTTGATTGTACGCTTGAAATAGGTTGTACGCCTAAACTTTTGCGTGTACGCCTGAACTTTAATATTATTAAAATTCAGGTGTGCAGATTCTGGGCAACACTCCAGCAGCTGAGTTTTTCACATTTTTAGGCCACTTCCCAAAGTCAACTGGACCTGGAATTTTTCAGGGAGCTAGGTTAGTACCCCAGACACACCTATGCAAAATCCCACACCCATTTGAAAAGTACAAACCCCACTTTGGATTTTCCGAAGTGGGTAAATAATTGTGAAAAACTACACAGACCCAATGAGGTCAGTGGGTTGTGGGACTCATTCTATGGGCTACACCCATTGGATTGAGCCCAAATTTTACAGGGAATATCTTAAACATTATTATAAGCCTACTATAGAAAAATTAAAGCAAAACAGCAACCAAACAGAAAATTATTTAATAAACAAGTTGAATGACTGAATTTAGTATAGAACAAAAACAGCAGAAAAATAATTCAAGCAAAATTCTTGTAAAATACCAAAACTAAAATAAAGTGGAACACAAAAATTAACTAAAGCATATAAATACCGGAGCTCTCCTTGAAATTTGGGATTCGCGTCAAACCTTCAATAGGGAGCCCAATTAGTGTTTTTTATTGAACTGGACTCAAATGGATTCCTAGATTATGTCTAGAAACACATAATCAAGTATCTACAAAAAAAAAAAAAAAATTGAGAAATTCAAGGTTTTTAGGTTTGACAATCGGCTGTTAAAATAAGTCGACATGTTAGTTGAAATCTTGAAATCTATACTTGAGTATGTATCGTTTTTGTCAAAATCATTGAAACAACATAAAATCCATCAAAATGTTTCCTGAAACATTGTAATTCTTTTTACAACAGCTTAGTTTCATTTCTATAGTTGTCGAAACCTAACATTTTGTACAATTTCATATAAAATGTTTCAATTTTTTAATGAATGGTCTGAACTTAAGTCAACATTCTTGAATTCTTCCTACTCAAACTCCCTTTCAATCCAATTAAACCTTTCTTCTGAGATAGAAGAACAATATATTCCTCAAATGTTGGAATTGGATCATTAGCTGACAAGGTTCATAAAATAATCAACCAGCTCCTTTCAACAGTCCATGGATCCTCAACTATCTCTACAATGGTTGTCAACATCAGAAATAGAGTTTGTATTTTCCTATTTGCATAGCGATGAAAGTAGTTGGTGTTCCCATTTGAAGCCATTTCACCCTCAATTTTTTAATCAAAATTATCTCTTCCCTTCTTAAATTTCTTCAAACTCCAATTTACAACTAGTCCATCTTCTCTTGTCATCCACAAGAGTAAAACTCTTCATTCTTTTCAATCTTCCCAACTGCTTTTAAAATCTTTGCCTTTGATTTACCAATCAAGCCAAAAGAGTTTTTAATCCGTTCTTTTAGCGTCCCCTTTATGAATTGAACCTGCTTCATCAGGCAATGACCCACTCCCCGTTATAGGTACCTTCTGCCACTTCTGTCCCATCTGTTCTTTGACATATGGGTGTTCACATGTTTCAAATAGGAATGGAATGGGGAGTATTTTTCCCTACTTCTGATCAACATTATGAAATTGATCTGAAATAGGTCCAGGAAGAACTTACTAATACAGCCCATTAAATTTTCTTCCCAATCTGGAGAAACAAAGAAATCCATTAAGAGCACAACATACAGGTTTTTCCAAAGATTTAACCAAGTAAAGCTATCATTATGAAGCGGTATATCTCTGAGTTCGTTATCAGAAAATAACTTTGCAAAACCCCTCATACTTCTATTACTCTGCTAACCCCTTTTTTCTCATGAGAAAGGCAGGTGATGTTAAAATCACCCCCTATGCAGCATGAGCAATTCTAACAAACAATCACCCTCCCAAATTAGCCAAAGATATCCCCTAATAGTCATATGGCCCATAACAACCCATCAAAGGCCATAAAAAATCCATCCTTGATGCATTTGAACAGGACAAAAACTAAAAATTTCCAACACTATCATCCAACAACTCAACCACCAAACTGTCCCAAGCAAAAAAGTAAGCCCCCTAAAGCACTAAGAGAAGGCAGAGCATCCCAATTTGGGAATTTAGATCTCCTTAAACATCAAAAAAAAATTTCAACTGAATATTTCAGCTTCTATAAAGAATTATAATTTCAGGCTCAAATTTTCAAATAACATCCTTCAGAGCCTACATTTTTTAAGCAACCCAGCCATCTCGCTTTTAGCATGAAACTTCATTGGAAGCTATAAAACCAGCCACAAGAAGCACAAAAATCAAAACCAAACTAGTTAGTCAAAGTCTCGATTAGGCAACTGCTTCTCCTACCCAAGACCCAAGCTCGCTTGTATCGGGTCTAGGCAAGCATCGGATCTATTTTAACATACTTTACAACATGCATGCATTTTAGAAAATCCTTATTAGAAGTTTCTTAATTATTTTTAGAAAGTCAAGTTTTTAGTAGTTTTGTTTTAGGAAATACTTAAGTCCCAAGATTAGAAATTTAGAAGTTGTTAAATTAGGAAAGTATCTATTTTCTTTGCATTGTAAGCCTATTTAAAGGCACCCCTAGACATGAATTAAAACAGTGAAGAATGAATTGAATTTTGACATTTGTGTATTGTGGGCTTAGCCCTTGTTATCCTCTCTCTCTCTCTCTAAGGGTGAAGTTGTGATACTCCCCTTCTCTATTTCTATTTCTCTTTCTTCTAAATCCCAGCAACATCTTCTACATTTTTTAAATAAATTCTTTTAGGAATTTTGATCTCCTAAGAATCCCCAATTAAACCCTAAACCCGTCTTCACCTACTAATAAATTAATCAGTAATGTTTACCTATCAAAGAAAAGGACCTTAAGTTTTCTGAAATTTCATGATTTGACAAATCAAAATTTGTCCAAATTAAACGAAATTTGAAACATAGAATCCTTAGGTACGTCAGAATTCACCTTTAAAATTTGGTACTTTTTTGACATACGAACAGGGGTATTTTGATAATTTAGGTTTTTTCTTCATCTTTTCCATTCTAAACTCTTCTACATCCTTCTTTCTAATCCTCTCATTCAATTCGTGTAATTTTTGGTACTTGAACGTGTTCAAAGAATCCAATTTTGGAATGTTTTAATTATATTTTTGCTTCCACATTATTTTGGTCTATTCTCCTACACTTAATTGGTATCCCTAACATTGTGCTGCATCATCGACAGTTTTATCAACATAATGGCACATGGAGACCACTTGGGTGAGGTGACAATGGACCAATAGGTCATGTTCACCTAGTTCACTTAACTGAGATACAAGTACTTGTAAGAAAATTCCCTTTCAGGTCCAAAATACTCTTATAGGTTTAAAGGCTATATGTCCAACAAATGTGTTCAGATCATTACAGCTGATTAAAAAAAGAAACAGATGGTGTCATAATCACAGCAGGTAGAAAACAAACCAAAGATGAGAATCTCACTGATGGCCTTTTTTATGTTAATATGATTGTGAAAGAAACTGATGAATAAAACATTCTATAAGCACACTGTTTGACACAATTTCTTAATTCCCATTAATAAAAATAACAATTCTCATCTCCAAAACCCTAGGAAACCTTCAGTATTCATATTGTCATTCCCTGACTGGGTTCAGTGAATCTTCAAAGAAAATTTTGAAATAGGCTAGCCCCCATTCTATATCCCTGACTGGGTTCGTTTTTATACCAAGCTCACAATTAAACACTGGAACTTTTTTCCCCTACTACCAACAATCAAAACTCAACATATTGGGCCAACCATTATCAGACCCAGCATCTCACTAATCAATTCCTCCATGCATTACTCTCGTTTTAATCAAAATATACAAACTGGAAGTAACATGAAATCACCAACCAATGTATTCGTTTGTTTACCATATGAATTTTGAAGTGCTAAAACAATGAATCGGTCAATCTTCCATTTGATGCTAAGCTTACTCATAAGAAAAATGTCGTATAGATTATATAGTCTAGACCAATAGATTATAGAAAGAAAAAAAAAAGTATAGCCATTCAACTAGCTCCTTGCATGATGAGTTTGTTTGATGACAATACAGAGCACAATGTATATTGTAAACCAAATTAGGAGCAGCTGCAGATAGAACCAAGAGAACCCTACATAAATCCATAGGAGAAGTCATTCTGCTCAATTTACTATGACATAAAAATGGCATCCAGAAAATATGCGAAAGAAACTTCACTGCCCAGAAACCAAACCAGGTGCAGACACTACATTATGTCAAGAGCTCCAGCAAAATAAAAGAAGAATTATTATCAAAGAAACAGGAAACTCATGCGAACCAATATAGAAAACCATAGAACAAAACTCCCTTCAAGAGGAAACCCTAATTTTTGTCTAATTCTTCACATCCTTGGCCCCAGAAATCTCAAACCGAACCAAAACCATAAAATTTCTTCATAAGAAATCAGAATCCCACCAAACAAAATTACCTGAGAATTTGAAGATCTTCGAGAGTCCGAGGCAACTTGAGGAAGCTGTAATCGGACACCGGCATCGTATAATAAACACCGAGAAACCCAAAAACGAAGCTGAAAACGACGGCCGAAGCAACCGCCATCTCCGAAAAGGTTAAAGGAAACTTGGAGTCATGGGAAGTGCAAGCGAGTTCTGCTCTCTTCTCCATTTCTCTCCAAATTTCTGATCCGAAATCTAATCAACAAATTAGGTAATGATTTTTTTTTTTTTTCCACTTTCAAAATTTATACGTGTTTCAGTTCAGCTGCATTGGGAGAAGAGAGACAGAGATACCCTAATTTGATTTCTGTTCTATTAATAACAGGGTTAGGGTTTGCTTGGGGGATTCACCTCATCTCCCTTTCTGCTGGTTCTGAAAGTTAGGAATATTCGGTGGGGGTTGAGTCGTTGAGTAAGATCCAACCATCGTCAATGGATGGATGGATGGATGGAATGGGGGCGGCGCGCGCAGAGCGGGGTTAAGTGGAAAAAATGGGAAGGTATATGCCTCCGACACGTCGGCCACGACTCCCACATGGGGTTCGGACCGCTGCGGGTAATCAATCATTGTTGTACGTCGTCCCACGGCATGTGCGTTCCCTTGCCATTCCTCCACGCCACGCGATTGATATCATAGTTATTAAACCCGGACCGGGCATTGACCCGGTCAAGAGATTGGGTCACCGGGTCACCGGTTCAACCAGTGGGTCATTGGTCAAATCATAGGGTTAAATATATAATAAAATAAATTTTAAAAATTATATTACAATTTTATATCACATATTCTTAAAAATATAATGTAAATAGACAAAAAAGCATGTATAAATATATATGATAAAAATGAAAGTTTATTTTACTTATGAATTTTTGGTGATAAAAATTAAACAAAAGATAGTTAATATTCTTAGTGGTTAAGACAATAGGATTTAGTTCTAAGCAATCAGGGTTCAAATCTTTATAAAACTTATTTTTCAACATTTAATAATTTGAAAAATCAGGTTCAAAAGATGGTCCAATCGATCGGATTGAACGGTTCAACAAAAACCAGTTGAGAAACCAGGTCACCAATTTTCCTATCCAACCATCCAATCCGGTTCTGGTTTAATAACTTTGGTTGATATCACTTACAAGGGAGCCACTAAATGCACCTCCAAAAAAATTTCTCCACCCTCCCCCACCCAAAATATTTTTTTTCCGTTTATACCTTTTCCCTTACTTCTTTACGTAAACTACCCCTCCCTCTCTCCCACCCCCACCCCTTCTTCTTTTATCTCTCTCCTGCACCCCTCTCTCCCTCTCTCTCCCTCCCTCTCCTGCACCCCCATTTTTCTCCCTCTCCCTCATTTCAGCAGCAACCCACCTTCTCTCTTTCTCTGTCTTTCTTTCTTTTTTTGTGTCTATCCTTTTATATATAAGGATAAATTTTTCATTTCACATGTTTAGATAGACTTTAAAGCCTTAGTAACTTTTTAGACCAAGGTAGAAGTGTAAAATCCAAGCTAAACTTCGAACCTGTCAAGTTCAAAAGTTATCTTAATTTTGCATTTATGGTACTTTTGCAGGCCCAATGACACAAATTCAAGAAAATTAGAGATCATACCATACTTTGTTAGAAAGGTTTATGAGTCTACTTTTCAAGAAGACAAACCTTATGGTTATGTCTATTTGCAAATATTTTGATAGAAAATGAAAGAAAATGTGAGAAAAAAAAATTTGGAAAAAGTTATGTTTCACAATTGGAAAATGATCTTCTACACTTACATTTGTTTGTGAGGACATGGGGGAACAGAAAAATTAGGTGTAGGAGATTCTTTTCCAATTGTGAAACATAACTTTATATGAAGAAAAATTTTATTTTCTCACACTTTCTTTCAGTTTCTGTCAAAATCTTTGCAAACAGACAATGCCTATATGAATAGGTGTTTCCTAGGAGAAGTTATGACAATTCTCTTACAAGGAGTCTGTACTGACAGGACCACTGATTTGAGGTAACTTCCCGGGCCCACTAAGAAAAATACCGAATGAACTATGGTATGATCTATTCCTTGTTGAAAATTTCTTTGACTCTAATTTTCAACCAAACAAACAGTTCATAAAAACGAGTTTTTTAAAGAAAGTTGTGCCTATTTTACTGTAGGGTGTCAAAACTAGAAATTCAGCATTCGAGATCCAAAGCGTGATCGATCATGCATAAGGGGCACACCTCTCGAGTGGTGTCCGTGATCAATCAAAAACCCCATAATCGATCACAAACAGTGAGGAATCACAAATTCCTAGTCATTCATGATCCGTGATCAATCACGGTATGCTTAAAAACACATAAATGTCTAAAAATTATGATTTTTGCCACTTTTATGACGTAACTTGCTCCCATTTGACCCTCACACGAGTGGAATCACCTATGACGACTTAAAAATCTATCTACACTTCATTTAGGTCATTTAGACCTATTTAGAAAAAAATAATAAGGGATTTGAGAGTTTTAGATAATAAAGTTGGAGTTCTTCCCCAATTAGTTAAGTTTCACTTCCAACCAGAAAAATCTTTCTATATTAGCTTGTTCTTTTACTAGAATTTCTTAGTTTCATTCTTCTAATGTTAGAACTATGTCTATTTTATAGAGCAAGGTGTGAATAGAGGTTGAAGTGAAGGTTTCTTGCTTAGAAATTTTAAATTTGAGCTTTGGTAGATAAATTTATCTTACTATGGATGATTTGAAATAAGTTTCTATTTGATCTTTGGATTTTGCAGTTGAATCTTATGAAAATCTCTGAAATGTTTGGAAATATTGATCAAACTCTTTGAACTTTGGACTTAACCTTCTTTGTTAAGTAAATCTAGTTTTATATAGTTGATTTGATGTATTTTCCTCTTGGATCCTCTTAGATCTCTATGTTTTGGTTATGGAAACCCTTTAGAACATCTTAAATGTTTGGGAATCTTGATGTATCTCTTTGAATCTTGGATTTGGGGTTCTTTAGTAAGTTAATCTTGCTTACTATGGGTTTGATGATGTAGATTCTCTTTGAACTTCTTTGATATTTGTAGAAACTCTTTTAGAATCTCTAAAAATATGTGAAAACCTATGCTCTAAGCCATTGAACCTTGTGAATCCTAAAGCCTAAGCTTCTCTAGTATATAAATCTTGTTTATTATGGGTAACTTGATATGAATCCCTCTATTGGCCTTAGATTCTATGATGTTATCCATGAAATTCTCTGAGATTGTTGGGAATCTTTGAATTCAATCCTTTGAATCATCTTATATTTATGATTTTTAGTTTGTTTAGTAAGTTTTCATGCTACTTATATTTAGAATGACTCTTTTCTCATTAGAATCTTTGAAAATTTTGTAGATCTATGTTTTAGACCATTGAATCTTGTTTGACCTTTAGATCGACACTTATTGTTTGAAGGGTTTTTGATCTTAAGCATTGTGTGGACTGATTTCTTTTAATGAATCCCTTAGAACATGTGAAATTTGAACTTTCCTCATGTGAAATTTGAACTTTACTCATGTGAATCTTTGAAGATCTGTGTGAAGTTGTGAATCCCCCCAAGATCTATTTTATTTATAATCAATTTGAAAGGTAATCTTGATTTTCCTATTGTTTGGAACACTACAGGTAATATTGGTTGATCTCTATGATTTGACTCATTAGAACACATGTGAATTTCTGAATTTCTATGGAAAAACATTGAACTTATTGATTCTATTGAACTCCATGCCCTCTATGTGATCATGTGAACTATATAAACCTTTAAATCCTATTACATGATTGAATCATTGACTCTATGAGAAATCTTAGTGAATCATTGTGACTCCAGACTAATGAATATCGAATTATATAGTAACATTGAATCCAAGTGGACCATGTGCCTTTGAAATGATTGATTTATAGAAATGTGATGTCTACGATTGTCTTACACATTTTAAAAACATTCCGATTATTGAAACAATGTGAACCTCTTTTCGGACTTCGAATATATGAACTCTGTGGGCCCCACTCGTAGGGCGATACGTGAGCACTCAAAGATATTAATCCTCACTCGTATGGTGGTATGAGATCACCCGGAGATATTGTTCTCCACTCTTATGGCAATATGCGAGCCCTCGAAGATATTGAGCCCCACTCGTAGGGCGATATGCGAGCACTTGGAGATATTAAGCCTCACTCATAGGGCGATACGTGAACACTCAAAGATATTGTGCCCCACTCATAAAACGGTATGCGAGCACTCAGAGATATTGAACCCAACTCGTAGGGTTCTATGTGAGCACTTGGAGATATGTGAAACTATGTGGACCTTCAAACTTATTGATGTGAACCTTTTGAACTTCAAACCTTGGACCTATTGTGGGCCCCATCACAGGGCTAAGTGTGACATTTGATTATGTGGGCTTTGACACTGAACAAAGTGTGTTCTTTTGACTCTTTAGATATTGAATATTGAATATTGAACATTGAACATTTGGACATTAAACTTTGGACTCCTTTGAATATTGGACCTTGTGAACTCCGGACACTGTGAACATCAAACTCAGAACACCTTGAATCTTTGAACTCTAAATTTTGAATTTTGAACATTGTGAACCATGTGGACTCTGAAACTTTAAAAATCGAATTGTAAACACTTCGAAATCATAAAACATAGGATCTCTCGAGACTAACAAATGTCATCAAATTTGTAAACTTTGACATTCGCGTTGAATTATTATTCGAACTTAGATCTTTGTATTGAACCATTGGCTTCTATCTGACATGTGGCTATTTATATTTTTGTATTAGCATGATTGTAATTATTACTTTGATATCTGTTTAGCTTTGTATTGACCTTTGGACATGCTAGTATTCAGATATGTGCTTTACTTCAGATTATTTATAGTTGGCTAGATTGCTTACAAGTTGAGACTAACCCAACCATTTATTTTTCAGACTGACCCTTGTTGCAGGTCATCCATCTGAGGGACTTGCCACAGCATCCTCAACTTTTTTTTTTTCTGTTCTTACCTTTGTTATGGACATATTTGGGGGCCTTGTTATGTTGGGCCCATATTTTGGATTAGTAGACATTCAATTCCCTTTTGTATTTTATGAGTGAGAAGGCACCCTTATAATGTGGTTGTTGATTACTCTATTATAGTGATCATCCTTGGAGAATATAGTGATAGTCTTGTTGAGACTCATTGTTATTAGACTATTTTGATCTTTATGAGTTAGATTTTTGTTTCCATATTTATCGATCCGAATATGTGTGGTTATTGGATTTCGAACACGCTTCCGCAAACTATGGAAATCTAATTAGTGATTTAATTAAACCTAAAGGATCTTAAGATAAGTATAAATGTGAACTTATGGACTATTGGATATTACTTGTGAGCCCATGATTTGGGAAATCTTATGTGATTATTGGATTTATAAATAGTAACGAATCCGAATCTGGGGCAATACATATCCATAGTCAAGTCCGGGTTTGGGAGCATTATAAGAGGTCTCTCTGTTCAGACCTCCAGGTCTGAACAAAACACTCCAAAGAAAAAAAAACAAAAAAAAAAAAACGAATTGAGGAAGAGGAAGGAGGAGAGAGAGAGAGAGAGAGAGAGAGAGAGAGAGGGGTGGGTTACCGTCGGAGAGACCACC
>JAOXJP010230825.1:0-21109 GCA_025762735.1 Platanus orientalis
GTAAGTTGGTAAAGTCTGCAGGGCGTCGTACCACAGACCTGGGTTCAAAACCCGTCTTCACCTACTAATATATTAACTACTAATGTTTACCTATAAAAGCAAAGAAAGAAAGAAAAGAAAAAGAGAGACTATCTTCTATCTGTCCAACAGGGACCCAAAATCACCTTGACAGAAAGTTAAGAATTAGGTTGTGGACCACAAAGAATTAGAATTAAGGGAGCAAAAGCTTGGAGTAGCTTTTATTCCAGGTAGAGTCTGATATTGGGTAAGAAAAGCTTATATCTATTTAACTAACCTCGAAGACCAATCCTCTCTGTGGGAATATATCAAGTGCCTCCACACAAATGAAGGCAGCTTCCTCTTTGTTTAGTTTTCCTCGTGCTGCACTGCCTGACATGGAACAAATCCACAACTTGTCAATCACTAGCTGATAATAGTATACATACTTTGTAACAATAACTGTACACCAAAATGTTGTATGTGTTTATTGTTCTAGACAACCAATTTGAACAAGTAAGGAGCAACCTTAGGGTGGGCTGTAGCCCAATATTGCACAGACCAACAATCCTCACCCGTGGTTAAGTTACTTTCTCTTGGAAGCTAATGCTAATGGAAGTTCTTAAATCCAAAAAAGAGAAAAATCTCATTAATCATACTGTTTTTTGGTCTCTGACATAGTGAAGTGGTTTCCTACCAATAGGATTACCTTAATTAATTAACACATGGTCTCTTCTGCTTGGCAAGGAGAGGCATTTTTCTTGGTATATTTCCCTATAATCTAGAATTGAAACTGCATTCTACCATAGACAATGAATTATGATAACTTTGTTACAACATGAACAAATAAAGACATAATATTCTATTTCATTTATGCATATGGTACAACAAAACACAACACAAAAACCTTAAATAATTAGAAGAAATTTCTTCCATTATGGAAAACCTATTATTAATCTTTGATGCACTTATCTGCTCCAACAAAAAAAAAATCCATGTAAGTCCTCTTACACCAAACATCTGAAGATTTCAGCTTTCCCCATCTACTGCAACAGGATAAAGTAAAGGTCAATGAAATAGAGGTTACCTCTTTAAAGTAGGAACATTGGTCTCCTCCTAGAGTATTTTGTAACAAGCCAACTCTAATGATGGTGTATGGGATGCCTGAAGCAACCACCATGGAGTCATCTTACTCTGCCAATTTTCTCATGTTGCTAATCATAAAAGCTTGGATAGTGCTGCTACCCCTATAAGCAGCCAACTGCAACCCTCACCCAAAAACCAGCTGGAAATTCTCTCTTCTCCAGGCCCAAAACCTTTTATCTATTCTTCTTCTTCACCCAAAACCGCTTTTCAAAACCACTTTCCTACCTTTGAAACTGCTTTTGCTTAATCGCATCGGATGGCTACGGTTCCTGTCACCGGTGAAGACCATGGTATCTTAGTGGAGAATGTCGGTTTTAGACTTTAGATAAACCCATCATTTAAAAAAATACATAAATATAAAAGAAAGGGTGAAATAAATTACCTAACTTTGGTTTTAGACTTTAATTGAAGGTCAAACCGTGGTAAAAACAAAAATTTAATTCTTGCCTAAATCATGCCACGTGTTCCTATGATGTTCATAACGGATACTACAGAGGCTTTTTCCATCACGGAGCATTATTCTCCCTCTATCATTCTTCCATGTGGCTAAGAAAGGACAAAATATACTTAGCAGGTTTATGGAAGAAAAAAAATTCGGTAGGATAGGATAAGCCATGTGTTCAACTTCAACACTTTGTCCACGAAATTCAGCTAAATACCTTGTACTATAATGGACTCTATCCCTTATAAAACAGAGAATATTGAAATTTCAAAATTTTGAAATAAAAAGAATCACAAAGCAAAGGTATTTTTTTTTTTTTTTCAAAATAAGAGAAACTGTCATGAAAAGATGATCTGTGAATCTTCTTGGGCTTTTTTATTAAATTTTTTTGAAAGAATATTCTGTCCAGGATATATTGTTTACCCCCTCACAGGAGGTGTGGTCCCATCCAAAAAGTGCATGAGGCTCACACCCCCTCTGAAGGAGCGAAGGTACATCTTGGACAGAAGTTTTTTTTTTTTTTTTTTTTCAGTCAAACTTCAAAAGTTTAAGCAGGTAGTCTTAAGATCTTAAAATGCCAAAATGTTGAGCCCTACAATTGATATGAATATAAACATTTAAAATGTGATGACTTCAGGGTTTCGTATCTGACTTATGGCCCATAAGGGCCCACTTTTTTCCATCCAAGGAGGGTTGATATCCTCTGTGACGTCCCCTTGTGCAATGCCCTGTGATGCAAGACACAAGGGGTGGGACCCATTCACTTTTAGGGTGATGGGACATCCCAAAAATGAATGGCCCCACCCCCTTGTGTCTGAGAGTGGATTGTATCGGCTCTTATTAACTAAAACTTCTATTTGCTCCATGTCACATCAGTGCTGACAAGTGATTTTGATTTTTTTTTTTTTTTTGGAGGGTGCATTTCACTTGTTGGAGTAGATGTGTCCACCCCAGACATGGAGTAGAGAGAAACGTTGGTTAAGAGGAGCGGATACAATCCACTCTCCTTATGTATTGCCCCCATGGACACGATATCCTCCGCGACCCCTCCTTGTGCGGGGCTGAAATCACCTGTGCCACCCGCTGATGGGAAACTGGGGGGGAATCAATTCACTTTTTGAAGGTTTTTGATTCTTCCTCCTGAGTGTCCCATCAGGGGGTGTGGCTTAGAGGATTTCAGACCCCTTATGCGATGCCTTGTAACACAAGACGTGGGACCCATTCACTTTTGGGGTGTTGGGACATCTAAGGAGCAAATGCACCCAGCACCGTTAAGGATTTGTCTTTGACAAGAGTTGCCCGGAACTGAGTTATGATGCAAGCAATGACATCTGCTTAGAAGACCCTAGAAAAATTCCAAGGTATAACAAAATTCTCGAACGACTGCCCTAATCCAACGGTCTGGATTCATTTGCAAATCAGGGATCTATCTGTAACCATTGACCCAAAAGGTTCCAACCCAGGTACCAAACAAGGATTGGATTTGGATATCTACGCTTTGCATAATGATCGGCTGTAACAAACGTTGTTGTAGCTTTTAAGTAGCATGAACAAAAAGAGCACAAAAAGACAAAAACCCCATGTTAAAAGACAAAACAACCCATCTTAAAAGATAAAATATCCATTGTTTTTGCTGTGCTACTTAAAAGCTACAGCAAATTTGCTGCAGCTGAGCACATCTCGCTTTGCTTTTTTTTTTTTGTTTCTTATTTTTAATATATTATATAAGAAGAACTGGAGTCCAAATCGTCTCACTGGTTCCGTTGCATAGCCCCACCTTTCTTAAATCAGCCACTGCCACCTAGCTCACTCCCCTTAAACTAAGAGAAAGAACTATAAATATCTACGCTTGAGCTCCTTATCCCTACACCATAGACAACTATAGCAGCAAAAGTGATCCGTGCTTTGTTCACTGGATTTTGATTATCAAGCTTAAGCTCTGCGGATCTGTAACAATGGCGGACGAGATTGTACTCTTGGATTTCTGGGCTAGCCCTTTTGGGTTGAGGGTGAGAATCGCCTTGGCCGAGAAGGGTATAAAATACGAGTACAAGGAAGAAAACCTCCAGGACAAGAGTCTCCTGCTTCTGAAGATGAACCCTGTTCATAAGAAAATCCCTGTTTTGATTCATAATGGGAAACCCGTCTGTGATTCCCTCATTATAGTTCAATATATTGATGAGGTTTGGAAGGGTAAATCTCCTCTGCTGCCCTCCGATCCTTACCAGCGAGCACAAGCCAGATTTTGGGCTGATTATGTCGACAAGAAGGGGGGTTCTCTATCACTTCGTCTGTTTTTTTTTTTTTTTTTTTTTTTTTTTTTCTTTCTTTCCGTTGGTTAGTATAGTGGAATTTTCTCTCTGTTTTCGTCGGTAGACGTAGGCTTACGCCGATAAATCTATTGTTCCTGTGTTTGATTCCTGCCCTGCACTTTTTTTTTTCATCTTCTTTATTTGTTATTTAGATCTATCATTGGTTTTCTACATAACAATCTCTTGGTCATATGGATATATTTTTTTCTTCCAAGAGTGAGGGTGTGATGAGCTAATAGACCCTCTTTATGAATATATTCTCAATCAAATTAGTTTTGTGTATATCCCTTTCAATATATATCTCTTTTAGTTCTTTCAAAGAAGAACCGATGAAAATTCCATCTGACTTGTGGAAATTGGGCTTGAGAATGCAGTTATACGATATTGGGAAACGGGTATGCATGACTAAAGGAGAAGACCAAGAAGCAGCAAAGAAGGAATTGATAGAGAGCTTGAAGGTGTTGGAAGGAGAGCTTGGAGACAAGCCTTACTTTGGGGGAGATTCCATGGGGTTCGTGGACGTGTGCCTTATCCCCTTCTACAGCCGGTTCTACACCTACGAGACCTGTGGGAACTTCAGCATAGAAGCTGAGTGCCCAAAGGTGGTGGCTTGGGCGAAGAGGTGCATGCAGAAGGATAGTGTGTCCAAGTCCCTTCCTGACCAACACAAGGTTTATGACTTTGTTTTGCAACTCAAGAAGATGTTAGGGATAGAGTAGAAGGGAATTACCAACGAAGAAATCTAGAATTGAAGTCATATAGAACAGAGTTAGTGGGCCTAGATTTTGCAGTTTTTCGTGTCTGTGTGTGCCTAAATTTTCATAGTTTTGTTTTAGTTGAATAAAGAAGAATGTATAAGGGAATGGGGTGAAGGATTCTATGTATCTCATGGCAATATTTTTCTTGCCACTGCTGTTCTCTACCCGTAAGACTTGTGTTCTGGTTTTTTTTTTTTCTTTCTTCTGATAAACTCAAACCATTATATTAAAGAGAAGAGGGCTGCTCAAGAGCAGCTATATTAAAAAAAAAGTTATGTTCCAACTAAAGAGGTGGAAATGAGGATCAGTATTCCAAACTTTTTGAACGTATGCTAAATTTAGCTAATCGATCAGCCACTGTATTAGCACAACGTTTAAAATGTAATCATGTGTACAACTAAACCGATCAAAGGTTTGAATAAAAGAGAACAGTCTTGAATGAGGCCACCAACGACCCAAGGAAACTCCTCATTCAGATTTGAAAGGAGGTTGATGATTGACTGGTAAGAAGTTACCCACCTGAATCAAACATCTAATCCCCAACACGTGGGCTGTAGAAAGAGCCAAGTGGACAGCTAGGCATTCAGCAACAAAAGCAAACTCCGCAAAACACCCATGATTTAGCATGCAAAAAGGATCCCCTCTAATCACGAACCACATCCCTGATACCACAATCAAGAGAGGATGCACAAAAAACTACGTAAACCAATTCCACTTCCCGAGGTCTCCAACAAAATGAGCAAATACAGTCATCGATCCGACACCAAAAAGAAATTATTGCTAGCTTGGAATTCATTTAACATCTTGAAAGTGAGAAGAAGAGTTAAACATATTGAAATGAGTTTTAAAATAATAATAATAATAATAATATCTTATTACAATCTTTTCAAATACTCCAAGCAAAAATAAATATAATACTTAAAACTTCTTCATGATCATGTTTAGAAAGACAATTCATATCACACCAATAGTATGCATTAGTGGCTTTTTACCTGAATTAAAATAATGAGAAAATCATCTGCACTAGGAGGACGATGTGCCCTCATAGGGGGTGGAGGCCCATGCACTTTTTGCATGGGGCCCATATCCCCTGTGAGGGGGCACACGGTCCTCCTGGTGTAGAGGATTTTCTCATAATTCAGATTTTTGTTACGGAGAATGATTGTCTGTGTTGACACAGGCCTATGTAGGCATGCCATTGATTGGCACATGATGTGTTTTTTAATTTGGTCTCTTTTTTTTTTTTTTTTTGTTGACACCTTATCACTTTTTTGAACCCCAAACACAATATATGTCAGCTTATAAATCACCATATGCACTACAAACACTTTGTCATCACAAAACATTTTCTTCATTTTGTTACCAACCCATCTAGGACCCAACTGTTCCTTCTTTTTTTATTTTTTTATCAAAAGTCAATTAATATACATTGACAAAAATATATAAAGATACCCAAAATTTCTTGGAATATCTTCTCAGTCTCTGGACTCTGGCGGTAAAATATCCTCGTAATTTTGTGTTCTCCTCATATCTCTTGCTATCTCTCACAGTTTCATCCCCTGTCCAGGTAACCTTTTTTCTCATGTTCTCAGATTCCCTAAAGAAGACAGTAGAGATTGCATCAATAGGGCTATCAATCGGGCTGGTTTGGGCTGGGTTGAGCTATGCCCGAATATTGTATATGTGATCTAGCACGGCCCAAGCCCAAACTTGTCCCAAGACAATCAACCCAAACTCAGCCCATTTTAAAACAGTAGACTTGAGGGCCGAGTTTGGGCTGCCCGGACTATATATTTACCAATCACAATTGCAATCATATATATATATATATATATAAACACGCCCCCTTCTCTCTCATCATGTGGATACTTTAATTAATTTTTTTCTTTTATTCCCAAAACACCCTCCCTTTCTTTATCTATAAACGTTTCTCTTTCCTATCCAACTATCCCATTTCCCTAAAATCTCTCTCATTCCCCAGAATCTCTCTAAAATTCTAAATCTTTACGTCCTCTCTCTCTCTCTCTAGAATTCTATTTATTAAATATTTGATAGTTAGTTTCCTAATAAAATTGGTAAATCAATAGATTACCCAAACAAATATCTCTACCTTTATCTCTTACCAAACCGTATTCCTATTTCTCTCTCTTTATCTTCCTCTTCTTTTTCAACCTAAATTTTTTCTTCTATCTTCCTTTTTCTTCTTCTCGGTCTCTTAATTAGATTTCCTATTAAAATTGGAATCTCAAGAGACAATCAAGGGAAGCAAAACGTCATTATTCTCTAGATATTAACGCCTATTTTAAAGATACTCCATAATTTATCTCCATTTTCCAAAACGTCAATTCCTTTCTCATTAATGACTTATTCACTCCTAAATTATCTTTCTAATGCAAAAATTTCTCTACCTCTAAATTATCCCACAGCTCAAAAACGTTTCTCCCTCGTAATACTCATCTCCTACATGTCACACGCTCTCCTCTTTCCAATTTAAAAAATGGGAGAATGATTGTCTGTTTTGAGACAGACCTCTATTACCGTGCATTGATTGACACATGATATATTTGTGAATTTGATGTCTTTTATTGATCACCTACTTTTTCAACTGAACACTTTTTTGAACCCTTTTACCCTCCAAAACAACATGCGTCTGTTTTTAATTCACCATACACACTACAGAGGCATTTTTATCACAGAACATTTGCTTCGATTAATAAACTGCGCTTCTGTCATGTTTCATCCTTTGTAATTAATTAGAAAATAATAAATCCACAAACACTAATGACCGAGCATTTAACAACGCCACCGACCCTTGCACCTCCTGTCCCACATTAGCCAACGTCACGGAACAGTCACTCGTGGCTCAAACGCAACCTCTTCCGGAGCCTTTAATTGTTTCTTTGCCCACCTAACACACGGACAATTAAAGTACTAGACTAGGGTCCATGATAGATCACAATCATGGTGGTTATTGGCCTTCTTAGTCCTGAAAGTCGCTTCTCTATTAAACTCAAAGATCATATGGCGGCCACTCAATCGATACCTCTGCAGCTAAGTCTGATGGGAGAAAAGAAACCCTGGACCCACAACCCAGTACAAGAAGTGAAGCAGTTCATTAATGGATTCGACCCAGAACCCATTCACTACCCAGGCCAAGAAACAAAGCAGATAGACCCAGTAGACCCGGGTTGACATCCTCTGCCACGCCCCTTCCACGATGGCTTGAAATCCTCTGCGCTGCCCCCCCTCTGCGATGCTTGAGAGCCAAGGCAGAGGGTGGGGGGGAAATCAATTCACTTTTGGAGTTGTCACTTCACCCCCTAATTAGTGAATTGATTCCCCCCTCTATCTTGGGTCCCGAGCATCGCAGAGGAGGGCAGCACAGAGGATATCGCCCTTGTGACACCCCACCTCTGAAGCAAGATACAAGGTGGTGGGATTCATTCACTTTTTGGTTAATGAGGCATAAAAATATCATTCTGGCCCAGTAACCCATTTGGTTTTTTTCTGTTAGTGTTGATGTACCAATTTGTTATTGTTAACATTAGTCATGTCATCTTATAGAAAACCTAAGGTGATTTTATTTCTAGTTGTAGTTAATAAATCAGTATAAATTTAAATGAGTTTATTACAAACCATATCTCATGTTTTAACTAGCCAACAAATCCAGTGTTGGAAGGCGATTTGAATTCAAACTGAGACGCAATCGGCTGTACTGTTTCAAGAAAAATCAAAATGACCTGTTTAAATTTCTTTTACCTGTCTCTAGACTCAACTTGACCTATACAGAGAATAAAGTTTTTGTGTGGAAGATATGGGATATTTTGAAAATAGCGTTATCACTTCATTGTTTCTCTTGTTTCTTTGACCGGTTTTCATTTATTGAAGTAGGCTTCAAACCGAACCATATGATGACATGGTGGAGAGTAGGGGGTGGTAATTCATGTTGATGGGTTGGATTCGTGTCATATCAAGATAAGGGTATATGACTATATGGCTCAATCTAAACCCAACTCATTTATTAATTGTGTCAAAGAGGGTCAACCCATTTGACCTGAAACATGTAACCTAGCCTGCTTATTTCTTATTGGGTTTGTGTCGGGTTCACGGGGTCATGTCAAATATTATCACTCCTAGTGAAGAGCAGCTCCCCCTTTTGCTCCTTTTTCATTTTTTTCCTTGGGTCATAACTGTCATATTCAATTGGATTAATTGGGTCGGATTCGGGCCTGTTTGTTCAACCAACCAAAGGAAGCCTATCCGTCAAGCCAATGCTACTCGGAACGAGTTGGTAGTTGAGAGTTGAGAGTGGCAATATGTTATTATAAGATACTAGAGAGGGCATTCTGAGACTTTGCTTTGGGCTTAGAAAAGCTAGCATATATGATTATTGTAAAAGAAATTGGGGAGTAATTTAGACGAAAACACGAGGAGATAGAAACTAAAAGCAGTCTTTTAAGAAAGAAAGGAAGTGATACGAATGGGTAGTGATCATGTAGGAATACTGAATCCAGGTTTGGGTTCTTAAAGAGAGAGACTTCAAAGTTGTGATAGAACCCGTATGTAACACGATACCCTCTCTCCCCCTCTCCCCCTCTCTTTAAACTTCTGCTTTAATTACCAGCTTTTTTGCAATTATTTGGGTAAGCATTTAGGGCGGGGCAGCTTTAGTAAGGAAGGCGCAGACAAGTTGTATATAAGCAGGGAAAGAGGACTTGGGGTTGCAGGTTTTAAACTGTATCCCATGTGATGTGCAGCAGTGAAAAGAGAGAACTGGAGAAGATAAGTCGCCAAGGCAAACTTATAATCCATCACAGATTTTTGAAAGATGAGACCACAGATCATTCTATTTGGAGATTCCATCACTGAAGAGTCCTTTGGAGATGGAGCTTGGGGTGCTTCCCTTGCCCACCATTTCTCTCGCTCGGTACTCAATCGATACTAACTTTTTTTATTTTATTTTTTATTACCTTCTCTATCTAATTCGGGCTAATCTGCTCTTGTAATTATTTTTTTGGGGGGCGGGTGGATCAGGCGGACGTAGTGCTTCGAGGGTACAGTGGATACAACACACGATGGGCTCTACACGTTCTGGAGAGAGTTTTTCCGGCGGAGACGGGTGGTGGTGCGCCGTTGGCGATGACCGTGTTCTTCGGTGCCAATGACGCTTGTCTTCCTGATAGAAGCAGTGCCTTTCAACACGTTCCTCTTCAGGAATACAAAGAGAATCTTCACGCCATCGTCTCCTTTATCAAGGTCTGTTCTCTCCCTCTCTTACTCTCTCTCATTTTTTTGTATGAATAACTTATTTTATTGATAAAAAGGAGAAAACAAAAGATACAATAATTACAAAAAAAAGAAAAGAAAAGAAAAAAAAGGATCAGCTCAAAAAAAAAAAAAAAAGAAGAAGATAAAGAAGAAGAATAAAGACATAAATACCAAATCCCTAATAAAGTCGATAGAACTGATAAAACTCTGGAGAAGACGATGTTCATGATACAACATTCTATTCTGCTCTCTCTCTCATGGGTCACTGTTAATGGCCTAACGTAAGGTTGGGCATGGGCCAGAACCTTCAGATGGGTGCGTGGGCAATGAAGTCATCTGAATTGTAATCGAGACTCGAGAGCACCACCTCAAAAATAGGGATTGCTTACACGAAAGCAGTTATGACACTGCTTAAGAAAGTGTAAACGCTTGCGGGGATGAAATCGTATGCGCCACGCCCCCTGATGGGACACTCGGGGGCGGAATCAATTCACTTTTTGGAGGTTTTTGATTCCCTCTCCTGAGTGTCCCATCAGGGAGGGTGTGCACTTGATATCAAACCTTCGTGATGGGTGCCATATCAAGTGCACCACACTCTTGATGTGACCACTCAGGAGGGGGAATCAAAAACCTCCAAAAAATGAATTGATTCCACCCGCTGAGTGGTCCCATCAGGGGTGTGGTACATACGATATCATCTCGACTCGGCCTTCTTGTGCCAGGTGGCATACAAAAGGGACAAAAAAAAGAAAAAAGAAAAAATGCTCCATTCTAAGTGCAAAGAAGTGTTTTTTCTGATGTTTTCACCACATGTTTCACAGCACCTAGCACAAGCTGGTGAGGCTTTTCTACGGTTGGCGTATGCAAACACTTAGGTCAATGGGGGGCACATCAGCGTCAGAAGTGTTTTTACACTCCCCCAAAAAGTGAAAATCACTTTTCAGCATTGATGTTTTCACCCGTTTGACCATTGATGGATGCAGCGCAGGTTAGGGGTTCGCGTATAAAATCCTCACCGAGCACAAGAGGGTCGTCAAATGCTTTTGTTGCAAGCGGAAATCTCTTTCCCTTGTGAAAAAGCATTTGACGACCTTTGATCCAATAAAATTATACCAAAAGAATCGGAAATCTCTTTCCCTTGTGAAAAAGCATTTAACGACCTTTGATCCAACAAAATTATACCAAAAGAATGTGATACAGATTGACTTCGAAGCGGGTAGGGAGCTCGTTATCCTTACTGTTCTCTCTGTTAGGCTCATGCCAACATCGAGTATAGAAAAGTGATTTATTTATTTATTTTTAATCATATGCTGTATAACACTTTGCACAAGAGGGTTGCCAAACGCTTTTTTTTTGCAAAAAATCCTCTTACAAAAAATGCAACTTTGCAAGTCACATGTGGTATACTGTTACGAGGATTGGACCCAAAGACTAACGTTTTATTTTAGCAAAATGTTATTCAAATTGGGGATAGCTTAGTTAAGAAGTAATGCGATTCTAGGTGGACGACCAACTGTATCAAATTTTGTAGATGAACAATAAACAAAAGGTAAAAGAAAAAAAAATCCATTGTTTACCCTGTTTTTTAAAATAATCAAATGAATGGAGACACATGAATCCCACTGATTTTAAATGTGGTCAACAACAAAGTGACATGTAAAGCACCAAAGGCAAGAAGACGAAGAGTGGAATAGTGCCAAATCTTTGACGTCGACTGTTACAACTCTAAATATGGAGTTTGAATGTGAGACTTCGTCATTCAAAAAGCGAGAAAAAGGAGACACGATAATTCCTATTCTTACAATTGGCAATAGAATCCAGAACTCGAGAGAGTTTGCTATAAATGTGGTTAATGAAAAATAATAAATTATGAACGTGAAGCAAATAAGAAACTATTGTAACTAATCAAAGCAATATAAATATGCATGAGCGGATCAATCAAGTCTTTTATCTATCTTATGAGTAAAAGTAATTTAGCATCTGTAATGTAGTCATGTAGTTTTAATCTGTACTATGTAATCTTTTGAATTGTACTTGAATTACTGTTGAAGACAGCATAACGGAGAAAGAGTAACAGTTCCAATTGAATTGACTAAGACATTTATCTTATAATTCTATCAAGTTATAGTTGTCTAATCAATTTGTTTTTCATTTCTATCTTTTTTTGAGATTAATTAAAGTCCTCTTAATTGAGGCAAATACGAACCCCTCCTATTAGGATGGAGATAAATTTTTGGTATCAACACCCATGTTAAAGGCAGAAGATAAAAACCCATGTTTTTTGTTTGTCAATTTGTTACTAGCTATAAGGTGCAAAGATCTGCTGTGGCAAACCATTTATTGTGCCTTTTTGTAGCGTGAACAAATTAAAAGGCATTATGATTATTATTATTATTGTTAACACTCTTTTTTTTTTTTTTTTTTTCCTTTTTTATTTGATTGGCCATCAATACTATTTATTTATTTTTAAATCTTTGTAATTAGGCCATCATTAATACGACCCTCTTTCTATCCCCTTCCCCCTCTTAATCCCTTAGGCCTTGTCTGGTTGCCCCATGAAAGGCTGGTTTTCTTGTGGTTCGTGGTAAAATATTCCCAGAAAATAAATTTCAAGCTTTGGCTGTGGGGAAGAAGATATCCTCGATTTTCAAAATTTTCTCATGCACCTTTCTATTTTCCTGTGTCAGCCACCATTTTAGTTTCACACAACTCTTGCCTGAAAATCCTTCATTTTATATGACAACCAAACAGCCATGGGAAAAGGATAGAAAATTACAATATTTTTTTTTCTTTTCATGTGTAATTTCTTTCTATTCTTTCTATTCAATTCAAGGCAACCAGATTAGGCCTTAAAGTAGAAATCCAAATAAAATAATAACAATGGGAAAGGATTAGAAAACGAAAACTTTAAATGTGAGAAAAGAGTATTGCTAGATTTTGTTTCTCTCTCTCTTTCTCTCTGCCTCTCTCTTTTATATATATTATAGATTATGATTAGGTCATACCAAATGTAAGCCATGCTCAAATTTGACCCAAAACTTAATCGCCATGCTAATTGATTTGAATTCTCAAAAAGGTCATCCTTAATGCTTATAAATCTGTTAAAATTAATCAAAATACCCCGATATCCAATTACACAAACAATTTCTCATTTATTAAATATTACAATATACTTAACCATCAATCCGCACAAATGTGTGTGTGTATATATTAGTCCGGATTGCAGCCCTAGTCACCCACCTTGAGAAAGTAAGCCCCTAGTAAATATTTTATTACCCTAAAACAATAGTATTCTCCATTGGATCCTTAAAATCCTAAATCCTAAATGCAGACCAATGGATGAGCTAGGCCAAGTGGACTAGTTGATTTGAACTCCGTTATATGTGTCATTGCAGTTTTAATTTGGATGGTAACATTAAATAGATATCAAATGGTTAAAAATCACATGTATCCATATATTTGGCCCTGATTGGTGTAAGGGCTTGTGGTTCCAGACCAAAGGTGCTATTTCTGATCTTAATGATCCTCCTATAGATAAAACAGATAGCTCACTGCACCGCAGTCAAGGATTGGATCCCAAGACTTCTCCACAAATAAAAACATTTAAAAATAAAGAGATGTTTCGAGGAATTTAAATACATTATTGAGATATAAGAACTCAAATAATAAATAAACGAACTCATTTATCAAAAGTTAACAAAACTATAAAAACAGTATATTTTCATATTCACCACCCTACACCTAATTTCATGGCCTTTGGCCCATTACCTATTTCTATACACCTTAAGCCCTCAGTAATCCCTCAAACTATTGCTTGTGAGGTTTTCTGTAACACACTACTAATCCCTAAAACCATTTCCCCCCTAATCTATCTATAATAAATAATTGTAAAATGCCTAGACTACTTCTCACACAACAAAAGAATAGAGATATCTAATTCCATTAGGCCTCAAGACTATCAAGACTGACGTGAAGTGGAAACGAGACTACACAATCTCCTACTATGATTGTGTGCTCCCCGGATGGCAGGACTGTGTAACTGTTCTTCTCGACCAACATCAAGCTCTTGCACGCATTGAATTCAAACTTCACAATCTTGCTCTCGCCGGCTGGCACGAAAACCCTCTCGAACCCGATCACTTCCTTAGTAGGAGCTCCCAAAATGCCAGCAGGAGGCTTTGAATACACAATGAGAACATCACTCCCGTCCCTGCTTCCATTATTATGAACTTCAACCTCAAACTCGAAGTTGAACCCTTCGTCGCACTTCATGTCATCGACGAGCACAGCTTGGTACAAGGGTCTGTACGCATCATTATTATAGTCTAGTTGACGACAGTGTTGATACTTGTCCAATTTAACATTAATGGACCTCCGAGCAGACACAATCTGGTAGTTGAATTGGGTGTAGCTTAGACCATACCCGAATGGATAGACTGTAGGACCATTGAAGAACTTGTAGGTCCTTCCTGGGTAGCCTAATGAGTCAATTGGCCTTAGTGGCATAGATATCATGGGGAACCCGTTCACATAGCCCTGGTAATACCATGTAATGGGCAACCTTCCTCCTATTAAACATATAACATAGAAGATTAATTGTAGCTTAATTTGAAAGTAATGTGGCTTAACATTTGAGTAGGTGGGAAAATGAAATAAACAAAGCTTACCAGGATTGTATTTTCCAAAGATGACTTCAGCGATGGCTCGACCGCCTTCTTCGCCGGGATATCCAGCCCAGAGAATGGCATTGATTTTGGGGTTATTCTTAGCAAAAGAAATATCAACACCACCAGCTGACATGATCACAAGAATGACTGGACCCTTGTCTACAGTAGCAACTTGGTTGATCAATTGTGTTTGATAACCTGGAAGGAGGTCTTGTCTATCCAAACTCTCAGCCTCAACTGAGAGATCCAACCTCACCAAAAGACTTGTAACATCTGCTTTCTTAGCAGCTTCCATGGCATGGAATATCAAGGTATCATTCTTACACGACACATCACAACCCAATGCATGTCACCTTCCCGAATTTAGATAAACCATCCAAAGGAGAAGTGTACTTGCATGGAATACCTATATTGATTCACACACACAAAAAAGGTTTTAATCAAATAATGAGGTATCTTACTGTTTGTGCATTCCTAAGGACAATATATTTATATACCTGCATAGTTTCCGATCATCGCGGTGGTAGCGTTGGCATGAGGCCCAACTACAGCAATATTTTCGAACTGATCAGGCTTCAAGGGCAAGGTGACATTATTCTTAAGCAAAACAATTCCTTCCCTGGCGGCCTCCGCTGCTAACTCTCTGTTTTCGTCAGAGCCCACATCGTCCTTCCCTAATGAAGCTAAGGAAGAATGACTGCCATCAAAAAATCCAAGCCTCATGAGCACAGTATAGAGATACTTCAAAGACTTGTCTATGTCTGCCTCATTGTTTTCCCTTGCATTGTTGCATTCTTGAGATAGTTGGGGTAGAATACTCCACAATCCAAATCCGGACCTTCAACAACATAAAAGAAATTAAAAAAATGATTAGTAATTAACATAATGACTAAAAAAAAGATTTAATGTGATATGGGCTGAGTATGGACTATGCCTGCTTTAAGGACTTGTGAAACAGCATCTTCTTCTGTATCACCAAGCCAGTGTTGTAGTTTCACAATGACTTTAATGGAATCACAGTCAGAGACAATATATCCATGTAAATCCCAATCTCCTCTTATAGTTTCTTTCAAGAGTTTTGGATCAGCACAGGTAGGAAGGCCATTAACACGGTTGTAAGAGTACATAACACTACTAGCATCTCCTTCTCGAACACACATCTCAAAGGGACGAAGAAACGTCTCTATCATATCTTGCTCAGAAACCTTCGAAACATAAATATAAAGTCATAGTTATATATCATTAACCTACTAAAAAAATCTATAAATCTTTTGTACTATATGATTAATTAAAAATGAGATTAGGGTTTAATATAGAGAGAACTCACCTTTGCGTCATACTGAGTCTTATCAATTCCAAGCCACTTTTCCACATCATAAGCAGCATAGTGCTTACAACATGCAGAGATCTTGAGAGGTCTAGAGTTCAAATCCTTCGGGTTTTTGAGCCCTTCGATATCTTGCAAACCTCTAACATAGTTTACTGCATACTTACCCACGACAAATGGATCTTCACCCGGTGTCTCTGTGATTCTTCCCCATCTAGGGTCTCTCACAACATTAATGTTAGGACTCCAGTAAGTCAACCCGGCTCGCCCTAGATTATACATAGGTCTTGCCTCTGTTGACACGACCTGGCCTATTCTCTTCCACAAAGACTGGTTGAAAGATGCGGTAGTTAAGATGACGGTTGGAAAGCTAGTTGCACCAGGTATGGTTTCATCAAAATGGGTGCCTGGACTTGCATCAGAGACACCATGCAGCACCTCTGACGACCATTCATACTTAGGCAGCCCAATCCTAGGAACCCCATAGGCGAGATCTCCCATTTGTTGTACCTTTTCTTCTAGTGTCATCCTATCGACCAAATCCTTAACCCTAATCTCGTAGGGAAGGGATTTGTCACAGTATGCATAGTCTGTGATGTCCAACCCTAGATCAGTAAAACGGGAGGGATGACACACATGACTAAATGTAACGTTTCTCTGGGGTCCATCATTTAGAGAAGTATTAGAATTAGATGAGGGTGTTGATGGAGCAGGGATGGTGATGGAGAGAGGGATGGAGAGTGGGATGGTGAATGAGACTTAAAGGGAGATGGGGATGGTGAAGGAGAGTTAGATGGAGATGGAGATGGGGATGGTGAAGGAGAATGGGTTGGAGATGGAACAACAAAAGAAAAAACCAAGAGGAAAACCAGAGAGAAGAAAAAAGAAGACTGAATTTTCCCATCTCCAATCTTGGAAAGGAACGAATGAATTATGTGATCATGTATTCATGTTATATTTATAAATTTATTTAGCATATGATAAACCCAAAACAATTATCATCAAAATCTAAATAGTTATCTTCTTACAAATAAACCTCCTTCACAAGGAACTCTATTCATATACATACTCTTGAATTCTTCTAAAATAAATTACCTAAATTCTCTCTTTTATCCTATGTTATCTCCATTATTCATAACCTCTCCTATGTTATCTCCTACACATGCTTCTTCCATACAACTCCCTCTCTTTCTCTTTCTCTCCTTGCGTCTCTCTCTCCTAACTCACTCTCCGCATCCCTAAAATCTCACTTTCCTGTACTTTCTTTCTCCTACGGCCTCTCTCATGTCACGTCTCTCCTAACTTTTGTGTATACCCAAACGTCTTCGGCTTTGAACCTCAAACGCCTGTTGGTCCAAATTTAATTTGGTCTGTTCCGTCTTCAATCCATTCTCATGTAGTCCCACCGTAGTTAGAACGAACGATCGTGTCCCATAAAAACTCTCTCCATTCATATCTTCTTTCCTTTGCTTTTTCAGAGGTTGGTAAAGAACACGTCTCTTTGTTTCAAATGTTTAGTTAGTTTCTTTTAAATCTCTCCCCTCCAAACTTCTCATCTTCATTGCATATCTCTCCCCTCTCCTTGGGATTCTTCCTCTCCCCGGCTTCTTCGTGCTCACGACTTTCTGTTCTCCAATCGTGTCTACATCTCAGTTCTCCACATTGCAAGGCAGTCAAGAAGATATCTTGGGTTTCTTACACAGTTTCCTGCAATCGGAAATCCATATCGAGTACAACGACATACTTCTTCACCTGCTTCCTTATCTCTTTTCCTGTCCTTCAACAGTTCAGGGACCCGTCCAAATGCTCAAGAATTTATAATGATTCCAGATAATACCTGGGGAAGCAGCAACGGCCCAATATAATAGGATGAAGTCTCATGCTTTCCTTCACAAACATGTTCAAGTAGTCCAACTTCAACCAATCTTCCTCTTCTCTTTGCTTCATCACCATGCTCAGATTTGTTCAAAAATTTTCAATGGTTTTTTTATCTTAAAAAAAAAAAAAGATTTTATTTTTTATAGTGCTTCATCTTATAAATTTATATAGATCGGGTTTGGGTCACTACAATTTGTCTAATCTTTGGTTTTTAGTCATTTTTTTTTAATGAATTTTATAGGCGGTTCTGTGCTGATAAAGAAAAAGAGAGACGATTTTCTGTTTGGGCAGTTAGGTTTCTATCATTTTCAATTCAATTCAATTCAAGGCAACCAGACAGGGCCTTAGTGGAATTCTTGTATAACGCATGTTAAATTAGAATTAATGATCTTGAGTATTTGAGAAATAATCTTTTTTTTATTCCCTTCTTAAAACTATTTTTTGGCACCACTAGGACCAGATTATTTGGTGGTTGAGACTGTTTGTAAATAGTATGATATCCATCATATAAGAAATGTTTTTTTTTTTTTGTTAATTTTAAAATTTTCATCATTTAAGATTTAAGTACTTAGACAGTAGCTAATCAGTTGCTCATGGCAGTGAATTGGTACATAAAATTTATAATTGGACATTGTCCAGCCAGTGGATCCTCTTGATCAAATGATCTTCATGATATGAAAATTTGTTTTTTCTTACAGAATTTACAGCACTTTGTTATTCCTAACAGTCAAAATAAAGTGATCGGTTGATTAGATCATTTAATTGGACTGATCTTTCGAGATTGAGATCCTAGCACATTTAATCACCCATTCAAATAAATCTAAATCCAGCTTACAATATTTATACTTATTTCATCCATCTTGACACAGAGAAAGAGATTGAAATTCTGTTCTTACAAGCTTTCTTATTCATCTTTATTATTATTATTATTAATTGTTGTCATCAATGATGTATTTGTAAGGGCTTAAGCTCGTCTGTTCCAAAGAGATTTTCTGTTGCACTTTGCAGATAAATTTTCTTGAAACCAATTTTGAAGCTAGGCCACGCAAGAAATCCCCGGGGCCTTTAATATTTACTCTCACAGTCTTTCCTACAAAAGAAATAAAGGAATGCTAGATGACTTTTTCCGAAAGGGTCCCGTCAAGACTCGAGTGTTTTGTTAAGCGTATGGGTTTGCATGATTATTATTGAGATTTGATTATTTGAAGCACTTGAGCATATTGGATGAAAAAGAAAATGGTTTATTTATTTTATTTATTTCATTTTTTTTTTCTTCTAGTTTTTAATCTTTTTGTGTTTTTTTGTTCATGCGGTAGGCTCAAGTACCCGAGCTGATTATTGAGGTAATTAGAACACCAGAGGAAAAGAGAAGCAACCTTAGACAGCAAAATCCTTTAGCTTTTAAGAGGGTGCCCTGATTCTGTCTGCATACAAAGTAGTCAAAAGATGATCTATTGGTAAGGACCGTCTATAAAGAAAGGGACTACAGCAACGCCTCTAAAATCTAAATCACGTCACTTCAAATCATCTCCAGTCTCAGAGAAATGAAACCCCCAATAAGATAAGGGCAGTTTGGTAAATACATGAGTATGTATGCCCTGTATATTTTTCGAGTTCTCCGAAATACCCTAAATCAGACAATGTGTTCTGCAGTCTGCTGAGGAATAAAGTTCTATCAGGATGTACTGTTCACCCCTCACAGGCCCAAAGGATTAGGTACGAACACCTTGGGTCAATCAAGGTCAGTATGGCATAAAAGGCTGACACATCAGCACCGAAAAGTGAATAACATCCCCAAAAAGTGTAAATCACTTTTATGACACTGATGTGTCCCCCCTGATGCCATACTGACCTAGGTCGCAACGGGGCAGTCGTACCAAATCCCAGCCCCATGCACTTTTAGATGGGGCCACACCCTATGAGGGGAAACAGTGCATCCTGGATAGAATAGAGCATTATTTCATTTTTATCACAGGACATTTGCTTCGTTTTTCAAAAACCCCCACATGCAATTTTTTTGTGAAAGATGTCCAGGACTTGGCATCATATGGAATAAAGGGCATATTCCATATTCAAAAAATGCATCACCCACCCATTTTGCCCTGGTGTCATGGACACCAAATCCTGGACAGAACATCAAATTTCACATTCAGCTTTCTCACCAGGCGTCATTTCCATTGGGAAAAAGAGTCTCCAAACAGAACAATAGATTTGGCTTTTGGAAACAAGTTAAAACGTTCTCATGGTAAAAGCAGAAACCATCCCTACTTAACAGATTAAATCCACAAGTATCAGTGCAGGTAGAGTGATTATTCTTCAAGAGATAAAGGACATATGACTAGCACCACATACTATACAAACACCAAAACCCAGTAAGAGTTGTGGAGATGTCAATGTACATTTATTTATCATCAGTGCTTCCAAAGCAAGAGCTGAGTATGAGAGGCAGACCACCATGTCAGCCTTTGTGGGTGCCTTCTTCAGCTTTCTGATTAGAAAAAAAAATATGGGTAAGTGCAATTGCTATGGAGAGAGAGAGAGAGAGCATCAAATTAAACGTGTGATAAGCTAATATCAAAATAGAAGTGTTCCAATGAGAAGATGTAAAATCTTTTTTTGAAACAATGCACGTCAGGTTTTCCACCTCTGACAGAGTTGATACGTTGTGGCAAGATAAAATGGTAATGAACAGTATAAAATGGATTCAGATTCAGCAAATGACAAAAGATATAAATCTGAGTATTACCTGTTAGTAGAGATGCAACTTGGGCCAATCTCAATAAGAACACAAGGGATTCAACCTAACCCAAGGTCAGATTGCACTTTGCTTGAGGCCCAACACTGTATGTCATGTTGGGACCCATCCGATTCCAAGGGTCAAATCAGGATTCGTTTTGACTCGGTTGATCCAACTCGAGAATCAGCCGATCCAGGTGTGAATCGGTTGGATTGGCCGATCCAACTCGGGAATCGGCTTAGAATTTATAAACTTTCTTGATTTTTTAAAAATTTTGAATTTCAAAACATTTTAAAGTTTTTTTTTTTTTGCACCGGATTGGCTGAGTCAATTCGGAATCAGCCCGGATCGACTGATCTGACTCGGAAAGCGGTCAGGACTGATTCTGAGTTTTTAAACCATGCTGTATGTTACTATTAAATCATGAAAATTAGTGCATAAGAGTAAAAATATAACCTTGTGTTGTTCACATGCAAGGAAACAGCTCCAAGGGGGTGAAAATATTTGAGTCGAAGTTCCCCAATACTCAACTTATGCAGTTTTTTTTTTCTTTTTCCTGATGAATAATGCTCAACTT